>UXGC01000020.1:400757-634046 GCA_900480045.1 Eurytoma adleriae | reverse complement strand
TAGTTTTCGATACTAGTGCGTCAGGAGTGATTCTCGGACGAGTGGGATGTTAGCGCCCGAGCGAAGCGAGGGTGATAGTTCACACAAGTCCAGAAATCATTTTTGACACAAGTATCGAACAATATTTTATGCAACGAGGGCGTAAAGTATTGATTTATCACGTGTAAGAATGCGTAAAAGTACTTCACGTACGACTTTACGCACAGAGTTGCATAAAATATTGAATTGTTTAACTGTACGATAATGCGATGAATTTTTTTAAAGTTAACCGTTAGTTTTGCGAATTTTCGCAGAGGAACTTGAGCAGTAATGTAGGTACTTTTGAATGATGAAAATTTCCACTGGCATTAGTAAGAATTTTTCTTACACTTGCAACGGAAATGATTATCTCTTATTCCCATGAACGGCATTTTCCTCCTACCCACTTAGTTTTTACTGCGCGTGAGATAGATTGTGTCAATCACTTTTAGAGATCGACTTACAGCGGAATCTTCGAGAAATATGATGGAACTACTTAATTTGAAAGTAATAAAGTCTTTATTCCAATGAAGATCGTTATAACGAGTAATTTCCTGCCTATTAGTCAATTAAGAAAAATCATTTTCGGCGAGCTGGATCGCACCGGCGACTTTTCCACCCGGACTGGCTTACAGGCGGATTTTTTCCACGATCGCCGATTAGCATCTTTATGTAACTGGCCGTGCATGTCGCACGGTTCGCGCAAGGGATTTCAATACTCGTCGGAGATGGATCTGCAAGCGGACTTCTCTCTAGCGCCGCGGATATTTCGAGAAATATGGATATGAAACCTCGCTCAAGAATTCAAATGGCTTCGAGATTAATAATAGTGTGGCGATTTCATGAGTGACCGATTGAATCGGAGTCAAGAATGCAATTTATTCCGATCCGTCACCACCGCTCGTAAAGTTTCTTCTGGGGATATTTCGTTAAACATACGTCGATACAACGACGAAAAGCGTAATATCACCGGAACCCCCGGAATGCCGTGCATTTATAGTACCTCCGAAATGTTTTGTAAGCTTCGGCCAAATGGAATCGGGGAACTTGAAATTTTTGAAAAATCTGAATCATCTTGAAAAATGAGCCTCCAGACTTGCGTTCCGGGTCGACGTTTTTTCTCATGGTGTAGAAGAGTAAACATTTTTAAAAAATCGCTCTTTTTGAAAAAATTGAGTCTGTCTAAATTTGATAGTTCTCAATCGAATCAAGTGATTTTTCACTCTTTCGCATTACGAGACTTTACCTTGTCGAATCGACATCACACAACGTTATGTCACTCTGTCCGGAATATCAACAAAAATACGGCTGGAGAGCAAGGAGTCAAACTTGTTTATTTTAAAAAAATCAACATCGCAAAGAACGATCGAGATAAGAAAAAAAGGCTCCGTCAGGCTCATCGCATCTACATAGCCACATATTAAAGAGGCGCAAATTGAAACCGGCCGTATCTGAAAATCTCCATTTGTGCGGCTGAACCTCGAGGCCCCACCGCGGGCGAGCCGCGTTCGAGCGTCTAACACGAAACCTTAGATCGCGGCCGACGTCACGCGAGCCCTAGCGCTAAATTATCTCCCGAGAATTCCGCAACGTCGTACGCGGCTTGTCGTTTGAAATTGACGATTGCCATGGCGGTGTGACGTCAACGGGGCCTCGAGCGCGCGCGCGCGTCCGTCGGCCCGAAAAAAAGTCCGCCGTAGGTGTAACTGCGCCGCAGATAAACAGCGTCCAGCCGATGACAAGCGAGAAAAGAAGCCGAGGCGCAATACCGCGCGCGCCTACGCAGCAGCCCCTGGGCGACTCGGCCGCAATCAGGGCGTTTCGAGCGGTGCGCTCGCGGGGCGCGCGAGAGCCGAAACGACGAGATAACGAGAGCGGAGGAAGGTGAGACGCGTGCGATAAGCGAAATCCGATCGGCGCCGATTGAAAGTTCGCCGAAGGAGGCGGGAGAAATGCCGAGGGGGATGCGTCGGCCGATTGTTACACACAGCGTAATTATATCCGGCGCCTTATCTGGCGCGAAAGGAGCCGCGCGCGACTTATATCGGGGTCCGGTGAGCGCGTGCGCCCCCGACTCATCCGGGCCCCGGATCCTTATCGGCGGATCTGGGGCGCGCGCGCGGCCCGTCATGCGAGACGCTCGCGCGACGGGTGTATCGTTACACCCCCTTAGCACTCGCGCGATGCTAATTGCGCTCTCGGCATTCCTCGGGGCGATCGCCGCCCGCTGCAGAGGAATCGCGCTATTTTTGTACGCGGGATCGCTTACGATGAATAAAAAAGATTTTTTTCTTGCAAGTACTGCATAACCTTTGCTGTTTTAATTTTTCACTTCAATTCTTGATCGAATTTTACCAAGTTGTTTGCGGAACTGTCGCTGATGATTTGCGCGCAGACTGCTTCTAGGAAGTTAATAAATATTTAGATTTTTTCGAATGAAAATTTATCAATTCATTGTCGTATTAATCGTACCACCAGACGCGACTTTATATTGGGGAAATTTATTTGCAATTGAAACGCCATACATAAGCAATTTTTTTTCAGCATTCCTGCATACTTGGAATGTTTATAAATAAGAAAATATATTTATGCAATGAGATGTTGGCCGGTTTATTTGCATTATTGTTTTGTCAACTGTGTGATTTAAAATACGCAAGGGCAAAGTTATGAAAGAAATAATCACGTGAGTGGCCGAAACAAATTATCACGTGCCGTCAAGAGTTTAACGACTCAGTGCCTCTTCACGTGACCTACGTGTGTATACATCAAATAATGTTTTAGTCATCTTCAATGTAATGCAATGACGATTTGACATTTTTTTTGTTATTTAATTAAACATTAATTCTTTCGCACAAAGTAACATAACTTTGATATTGCTGCAAATTAATTATTCTTTTGCTATGTAGCTTTGTTAAATATTTGAAAATTTGTAACTCTCTTAAATTATTTCAACTAAAGTATATAATTAATGAATTCGATAAAAATTGAAATGCATGTCGTAACTTTTGAATGAATCATTATCAGTCATCCAAAGAAATGAAAAGATTTGTAATCTTACTATTTTACGATTGCGTGCATTAAAAAATTGGTGAACGAACTCGAAAAAAGTCTGAACAGAAATTATCTCTTCAGCTGCTTCATTGCACGGAAAAATTTGAAAAATAGCCCCTGCATGCTCTGTTCTTAAAATAGTCGATTATTTCAAATTATTGGGTTACTGTTTAGTGTAGCAGAAAAGAATGTTCTAAAATTTATATGGTTAACAATAATCAAAGAATTCTAACGAAGAGAATGAAATTTTGCGAATGTCAACGTTAAACTAATGAAATTTCCAGTTACATCAACAGTTTCTAGGGTTGATGGACGTAGAAACATTTATCTAACTTCGCGAAGCTGCGAACAAACCGCCATTAACGAGAGAAAAGCTCATTTGTGCGTCTATTTCGGTCGGCGTGCTTTAGCCGAAAATTATTAATGGCGCTCGAGTTAAAATAGTCCCTATTTGCAAGTCAACGAACGGTGGATGTGAATGGCTCGATCTCCTTGGAATCCGATCGACACATTCTTCGAAATCCCATTGAGCGTTTGTGACGCACGGAGACGCGCTCCCCGCGCTCTCCCCCCCGGTAAACACGTCGACCGAATTCGCCCCTATTACTCCCGTCATCTCGATCTCGTATAAATCATTGAGCAATTAATCGCCCGTCCAGCGATCGAAAAGCCAGCAGCAAACAACTGAGTCCCCCACCCTTAATAAAGCGCACCGAGATAATGATCGAAGAGCTTATATACTTAAGGCTAACAAATGAAAGCGCATCAACGCGACAACTTGATAATTAACCGGCGTTCGATTCCCTAGGGCCGGCGTCGTAGCAATACGCTGAGTCACTCGTCGGAGGTGTCCGCGCGACGTGGACACGGGCCCCGAAAAAAGGCCGCCCCCTCCTCGCTTGTTCTTTCATTTTTACTTTTTCCCGCCCGGGCGAGGTCCGACATCGCTCCCGCGCTCGCGCTCGGACGTGCCGGCGAGGTGGCGCGCGCGAGGCCCCCAAAGGGCGATGATTTACTACGAGGTTTTAACCGAACTCGGGCCAGCCGGCGTACTCGGAAGGCGCGCCGGCTCACGGGGCTCGGCGCCCGGCCACCTTCGCCCCGCTTCCGAGAGCCGGCCGCCACTTCTCGGTCTTCTTCCTGGCGCGGAGCGGGTCCACCGGGACCTTGACCCATAGCCAGGAATTTCCGCGCCACCCTCGGCGGGGATCAATGAGTGGACCACCGCCTTCGGCGGACGTGGCGCCGGGGCTTCCGCTCTCACAGGCACCGCTCTTCGGAATGTTCGTAACGACGGGCTTCGGGGAATTTTTCCGGGTCTTATGCAACACTTCGCCCGGGCCCCCGGGTGTTAAGGGACTGACGCAATTCCGAGACATCTTGTACTATGTATCTAATTTTTTTGATGACTGATGTAGCCTGTGGTCCCATGCAGGAAATAAAGTGGCAGTGAAAAAATTAAGCGTGACACAGTTTCGTTAACTTACTCCGACCATCCCTCCGAGGGACATTTTTCAGGGGTGATTCAGTATTTATTTTAGTTGAACGATTCGGGTGTGCATTCCTTTTTGTTATTGCGGTAATCTTGCTCGGCAATAATCTTGCGCTTTGGAAATTGCTCGCCGAAGTAACATAACAAAACCGTCACGTACGAATGACTAATTGAGAGAAATATTTATAAATTTCCTTGTCAATGAAGTTAAAATTGAGCACGCTGGATTTCGATTCATTAATAAATTTTGAATGCCAACAACAATTTTTAAATTAGGCTTTTATATTATATAATATTGTAGAGGTAATTATATTCTACATATGAGTTAAATATAATTTTGTTATTATGCAAATTTTGAAATATTGTAAGAATATGATAATTATTATTTCATGGAAATAATCATCCAAATTCACATAATTTCTCCGCGTGACTCGTGGCAATTGATGGGATGAAATTATGAAAACGTGAACGTCCCACTCGTGATGATCGCCGTGTCGAAGCTACTGACACGTGCATCTTGTCACGACCACGAATGACTTTTTGAGCAAGGATTTATCTTAATTAGGATGCATCAAATTTTGTTATTAAAGTTTTGTTATGAATACTGAGCCAATTATACTTCGAGTGACTTCGAATATATGAATTAATGTAGTTCAAAATTAAAATTTTCCCAATTATCGTAAAATTTGCCATTGTTTTGTACAATAAAGTGTGCGATAATAATTTTATTAAAAATAATATTTAAGTAAAGTTGAAAAGAAAATTATTTTTATGAATCATTGGTATTTTTTAAAAAATATAGGAAATTTTCCTTATTAATCTGTAAACTAAATGGAATATCTACTTAAAGTACACGTGCCTAAGAAAAATTTATCACTTAGTTTATACATTAACGAAATTTTTTAATATTTTTTTAGAAATATCAAAGAATTTTAGTATCTCCAAGAACTATCGCTTAAATTTTAACAATACATATGCAGGTAATTTTTACAATAACTATGAACAAGTTTTAAAGTAAAATTCTTTTTCTTTTTCAGCGAGTATACTTGCTCCGTTGCCAAACTTTCCATCGCCGTCAAGGAATGATTATTAAAAATTTAAAGATCGAGTAAATATGTTTTTTAAAGGTGTCCATTTTTTATAAAGTGCGTTTTATAAAAATTTACAAAACTTTTTCACGTGGAGAAGTTAAACTCAGCTCGGCCTGAAACAAAATTTCAGATATAATTATAGAAACGCTCGTAAAAACGGTCACATTGGACATCGTCATTGGGGCTCGTTTTGCAACCCATCACCTTGGTGCAAGTGCATACGTGAGTAGAATCACGTGTGCACCCAGTAAAGTCGTCGCCAACAACCGCGCAGTGCTCGGGGCGCTGTGGTTTTTTATTCGAATAAACGACTTTTCTCTCAAGTTTGAAAATGAAAAAAGCAAAAGCTGTTGCACTGTACGAAGGTCGATAATTTTTTGTTAAAACTGGAGAATCGATCCCGTTCCAATGCTACTAAAACAGAATTTAAAATTGAAGCAAAATGAAGTCCTTTGAATACCAATTACATATCTCATATCTATGCATGCGCACAAGCGTATACGCTTACAGCATCAGGTATTACAGCCAATTAAATATTTATTCATATTTAAATTGTAATGTAAATCAAATCTTTTGTATCGATGAAAGAATACGTGGAGAGGGGCGACAGATACGCGTAGGTATAAATTAGTGCGATTATTTGCACGGCAATTTGACAATGGCACTCTTGGGCGCGTGAAGCACGCTCCTGAATGCTCGATTGCAGAAAAAAAGGATGACGATCAAACAGTTGTCAAGCGCGCACAATCAGTCCTAATTCCCGATTGAATACCTCGTCGCCGATTGCGGCCGATCGAATAATACCATCATCACTTGAATAACCGAATTAAATAAAAAGGCATCGGAGCAGCAGTGGCGACTAATAATAATCGCGGGCGCCTCGACCCAGGAGACTTTTAAAAAAGGTCGGGACGAGCACGCGCCCCGCGAATTGATCGAGGCCACTCGCCGCGGGCGAAAGGACAAACGCGGAGATTATAAAAAACCGAGGGATTCGCGGAATCCGCCGATCGGCTCTCCCGGGGTGCGTATAAATAAGCATATAAATAAGCAACCTCCCCGCGGGCGACGCGCGCCGCGAATCATCGTTAGAACGCGTTTGACGAAGAAGGGCCAGCGGCTGACCGACATGCGGACGCGCGGCTTCCTCCCTTTTGTGAAAGGCGGCTCCGGGCTCGCGCGCTCCGAGTTGAATAGTCGCGCGCGGCGATGACGCAGGCTGCGCAGCGCCGCTACTACCCGGCTCAATTGAAACGTCCCCAATTGCCGCGGGCGAGCCGCGCGCGCCGCACGCGCGCCCGCGCGAATCAACCCCCGCGTCCTGGCGGCGCGGCGACGACGCTTTTAGCGCTCGTTTCCTGCTTCCAAAGAGCGCGGAGACCGCCGCGGCTCCTACGCCGGGTAAATTTAGCCCGGACATTCGTCGGGATGCTGCAACCTTGAAGGGGACGATCTTCGTTTTGATTCGGGTGCCTGCGCTTTTATTATTCGTTTCTTCCAGAGAGCCGATTTTACTTGGAGATTCTTGTATATGGCGCAACTCGTTTTACTTGGAGATTGTACTTCAAAGTTATTTTCTAACGATTATATTAGTTTATACTTTTTTATATAAAATCTAATGGTTAAATTTGCCGAGGAGAAAGACTTGCTTACAAAATTATCCAAAAGTGATGGCGTTTCTATTCTTATTACGTTTGAACCTTATTCTATACTGCTGTTTTTTCAACATTCGCTTTAAGTCGTAAAATGCAGCTAATTTTGTTCGCTATGATACTTGCCACATTTAGGATATTATATGGGAAACAGATGATATTCTCAAAATATACTGTCGCAGTAACTACTTCATGTGTTACTTCTTGTACTGATATACTTGGACTTAATCAGTAGTGCTACTTAGTTTTTATAAATTGTGATAATATTACACAATAAGAGTTTTTTTAATTACATTTTTTTCCAACAATTGCATTTATATATAAGATTTGGAAATAGGTAAATATTTAAACTTACATTACAATTATCTCTCCTATTTTATTTTTTATCTTTCATAAAAAGATATGGGGATATAAATAAAATTGAAGAAAGTGATCAGTCGAGCGATTAGAATATCGTAAAGGCGACATACCAATCGCTTTATCTCCCATCAATTTTCATCGGAAATCGGTACTTCCAAGAGAAAAAAAGCGGAAAAGAAATGCGCTTAGCCTCCTAATCTTCGATGACGCTCGTGGCAGATAACTCGGTCGGCGATTAACACTTCCTGGGAAAGCGCCGAGAAAATGGGCTACCGACCGGTGTGCCCTCAGCCGTGCGCTTTGGCACGTAGACGCCTCATTGCCTCCCAACTTGTTGCGCCACATCGAATCCGGCGGAAAAGGGTCAAAGGGGCCTCGTCGGCGGGGAGTCCCAACCTTCGGGGAAATCCCCGGAGGAAGCGGCGGCCTGCAGGTGGCGGTCGCTCCACGGACCGAGCGGCTGAGATAAGGGCTGCGCGCTCCGCTCGTTACCGATGACACTTGTTCGATAGATAGTTGCGTCATCGCTCGCGCCGCCTCGGAACATGGCCATTAGCCCAACGGGCATATACGTCACGCGAGCGAGCCGCATAGGCGCGCACGCGAGCTATAGCCGTTTTCTTCTATCCCCCCCTCTCTCTTTCTCTCTCTGCATCCGTAGCTATTACATATCTCCTCGTTCCGTCTCGGCAGCTTTGGCCGTCGACGCTCTTTCTTGCCGCTCGACATTATAAGTCAGGGACGCATTCATCGGCCTATTCAAGCCTGTCCTTCTTAGTTCCCTAATTTACGGCTGATATTAGTATACTTGTGTCCAGTCAAATTATCTCTTAAAATCGGGATTCGGCCCACATTTTCTTAAAAAGTATAATCTTAGACTCTACTGGAATAGGTATTGCAAAAATGAAACATCTGAAAAACTGAATTTTTATCGCAAAAATTCCAAGTTCTATATTTTAGCGACTTTTGAGCTTTGCGATTTAATTACAAAAAATTTGCCTAAGCTAAAGAAATCTACTTTAATATTAATTAGAAAAAAGTTTAATGTGACTGGACTATAACTTTGGCCTAGCTATCGTCCGTGGATTCCTCTCCTTTCCTTTCCTCTTCCCTCTTTTTCTCACTTCTCTCCTCTCTCTTTCTACTCGCGCGTTTATTTAACCGCTCGCACGGTGGAAGTGTGTGCAAGATATACGCACCAACTCGGTTGCAACCTCACGACTCGCTGATTTCTGCAATCGCTGAAAGAATCGCAATCCCGCGGGTAAATTGTTCTTTTTGCCTCTTGTCGGAATGAGCAGTAAGCTTTCTGGATTTCGGCTGACTATTGCAGGGGGAAATGCATTTCACGTTGCGATCGCCGGTCTACGTGACCGGCTGTGCGTTCTCCACGACGCGTTGGATTACTTGGAAACTGCTTCATTGTTATATCAATTTGATTCGATACTTGGCTGGAATAAAAGTAGTTATGATATATTATGTAAAATTTTATGTCAATTTTGTACGGTGTGAGCTTATAGCTTTTATTCATATTTAGAACTCTAAATATGAATAAGCGAAATTCATGGATTTCACGTAGGAATAAATAAATATGCACTAATTCTGCATTATAAGTCGTTCACTTATTCGATAAGTGAACGACGTTTAACATTAAATACGTGCATTGGGACAAATTTCACATTTTCATATTTACAGAAAAGTCAGCATGAATAAGCAATATTTCAATGCTGTCAAGTACTGGGACTTTAGAATTTAAAAAACTAATAATTGAAATTGAATGGATAAAATTCATGAATGTTGTCACACGCTTTCGGTGTTCGGGGCGTTATCGAATCCATGACCTATGAGAATAAACTGCGAGCGCAACGCTTCATCTCTCAATATGAGATGATTAAGGCTGCTATACCGATAAATTCTCTTTTCATTGCATCGAGATTGATTCTTACAAATTTATGAGGTCACTGATTCGAAATTCGGAATCAAAAAGCGTTCCAGCTTGGCCATTCGCGACGGACAAAAACCGACGTCGTAAACGAACAAAAAATCGGGTAGTAAATTATTTTGCGGCCGCGTCCTGGGTCGTTTCAGAACCATAAAGTTTATAATTTTATAGGCCCTGCGCTACGGGCTTGCCATTTTTTGATTGGCGGCTCAGGAATGACGCGATAAATTACACGCGGCTGTGAGAGAGAGGGAGAGGAAAAAAAACTGGGCGTCCGTCGGAGATTTAAAAAAGAAGTAAACCTTTATTACTGTAATCGATGCCGAATCCTATTACTCGCCGGGGTATATGTTACAGGTATCATAAATTATGCACGTCCGTCAAAAAATGAAATACGATTGCGAACGCTCGAGCGCGTATTAGCTCCCCGCGTGCAGCGCGTCTTCTAATTCATCAAGAGTTCGCCGTGCGAGGCTTTTTGTCGCCCTCTCTCCCCGGCATTCTCCGAGCGAGAAAAAAGAAATTGGACTCGCTGCCAGGAGAATTTTCCAAAATTATCTGCAGCCAACAGTATTAGGAAATCGAGGGACAGTTTTAACGCTACAGCAGTTTTATTAACCGCCGGTTGCCGAGCCAGTTGAAAAAACGGAATGTGGACGTCGCTCCGGGCTCAATGGACGAGATTCTGATAGATGCACTATCAGAAATTTTAGCAGGCGTTGTTTATTGAAAAAGGTTAACAGGCAATTGGCAGCGCACACTCAACAGATATTCGCCTATTAAGCGGAACACGTGACTCTGGAGGCGGATCACGTCATCATTTCCAAAATGCACCCACGTGACCGGTAAAAACCGATTCGACTTTGTCGCATCGAGTCGCAACAAATTTAGCGATTCAAATCTTATTTTGAGTAGCCCAGTAGTTTTCCAGCACAAAGCAGTGAGCTTTTTTCCGCACATTGTGTTTTACAAGTACTACCAATTAATAATTTTATTAAAACAATTAATTTTGTTATTCGTGCCTCTAGAGATATTGTTAAATAATGAAAAAAACATAAAAAAGAAAATTTACTGCTTTCATTCTTCGCCGGAAGAATGAAAGCAAATGAGAAAAAAACGCCGTGTGCGTAAGTTACTTCATTGGTTCAGCCGCGCTGGCGCGCAACGTAACGTATTCTAAAAGGCCGCGGTTTTAGCGCTTATGCATCCAGTCCGCGCGCGCCGCACACTCCTAAGCCATTCCAAAAATATCGGTCGCTCGAAAAATGCAAATGAGCCCCGGCCGAGCTGCATCTCCCGGTCGGCCGGCGTCACAGCTTACAGTCAAAGGTGGAGGGGGAAAAAAGAAGAGAGAAAATAATCAGCGCGGGCACAATCGAGCCGCATCGGTGCAGTGATTGGGACCTAGGCAAAAGTACGAATAAATTATTGAAACGACCGCAGAGCCCGGGGCGTTTGTATCTTAGCAATGAAAGCTCCGGGCACAATTATCGGGAGCAATTTGGCTAATTTCGGATTAACGCTGAAGCCGCGGTCGGTGCTTGCCGGGCGTATCGCAAAAATCGAGCTGATACCGGTTCGCTAACGAGGGAATTTCAGTCCCCCGGCGCAGCCGCCGCTTCTCTCTCTCGCTCTCGCTCTCTCTCTCTCCTCCTCATCCTCCTCTCGCCAATCCTTTTTTTCTCTCCCCTTCGTGGAAACAATACGACACTTCCTCGTAGAAATCGAGAGAAAACCGGCGTCGTCGCGCTTAATTGGCTGTAACTGCGGGCTCCCCTGCGAGGGGCAGACGGGGGACGGCCGAGGAAGAGCAAGCCGAAGAAAAAGAGAGGGATGATGGATGATGGAGGAAAGAGGCGAACGTGCCAATTGGCCGCGGCGCAGGAATATGCTGGGATGTGTAACGGGAGGTGGTCGGCTGATAAGCGCGCTCGGACGGCTCGTTAAAAGCCGCGGGCGGTGCTCGGGCGATAGCGCGCGTCTCCCGCGGCGATAAGTGTAATGCTTAGAGCCGCGGCTCGCGCGCGCGATGATTGTCCGCGGCTCAGTCGTCAGAGATTAAACGCGATGACGCGGGCCGACGCTCTCCGCCTCCGAGGCCTCCGGGGGCTCGCCTCTCCAAAGGAGACGATCCGGCCGGCTTCTCCCGCTTCTCCTCAATTACTTAACTGGTCGCGCGCGCTACATGAGGTGCGGAGAGAAGGAGAAAGAGACGCGGGAGAGGAGGACGGCGAGAGGCGCGCGTTTCGCCCGGGGGATGATGACGAGCGCCGGGACTGGCCGCTTCCACAACCCGGCACCCCGGCGTTTTTAATGCGTGCTCAATTAAGTGATATTGGAAGAAATTGATTCTCATTCGCGGAGGCGAAATTACAGCCTCGCGGCTCTTAACTCGGAGCTGTATATTGATATATATTGACGGCTAGCCTCATTGTATTCCGGGGATCAATTAGTGCAGCGCGACCGATAGACATCTCGGCTGAAATGCACAATCCCCGGGAGGAGAGAGAGAGTATAAGCGTCACTCGCGCGCGCGACCGCGCGACCGCGCGACCACCAGTCTCTCGGCTTCCTCGAAATCGCGATTAATTGGTACCTACGGGATGCTGTAGGGAAAAAATTGGACGACTCCAACTTTTTTATTGAGCGGCGCGCTCTAATAAAGTCGATTTTTATGTATTTATTGGCTTTTGATGGCCGGCTGCGCGTCGTGTCTCGTAACTAATTTGATGCTGCGCCGCGCGATTCTGCAGGGGCTCAATAGAAAATTCATTTGTTTTATTGCCACGGCTCGATTTCTAATTGCCGCGCGATTCGCACTAGAGCTTTTTTTTTTATCGCTCGGTTCATTCTAAATGACAATTTTTACTGCCGCATAAAGATTTGCACTGGCACAGAAAATTAAATCGTCGTAAAGAACAAAATTCGAGAGCGCAAAAAGAAGGGGGGGAAACTTTTACGATGATTGTAAACTTAATAACTCGGTAACGTTTTAGTGGAGCTATAAAATCGAATTTTCATTATCATTATCTCTCGAATTTAAATAATCCACACAAAAAATTAAACGTTTTTTTGCTTCGCGCGTCGTTTCAATCTGCAACTGGATTAAAATTATGTGACGTTTCAACGAAATCCCAATCGTTTGAAGGTTTTAAAACAAATTAATTTGAGAACAGAAAAAAGAAAATCCAGTGTCGTACGATTAATAATTTTTTTCCTCATTGCTGTGAGTTTCTGATTGTTACGAAATGAAAGTTCTCAATTCGTATGCTTGATTGAAAGATTCGAGAAAAATCGACTTCTGGAAGAAGAATAGCGAGCATCAGCTACGAGGATAATTTAATGCAAAGTACTGCAGTTTTTTTCTTGTTCGCTCATTTCGAGTGACATTGCCGAAACTCGATGCCCACGTGGATTCAATTATTGTTGCGCATTTTGTGACAGCCGCAATTTTCCTTGTCGAAAATTTTAATAAAAAGAGTAAATGTGAATTATTACTTCAATTTTTTACAAAACTACGGAACAGAAATTAATGAAGCGTATTTAAGAGTACGTTCACTTTCTTGCATATTTGTACAAATTTGAAACGTCAATGATACGCTATCAATTTATGGAACACTTCAACTTTTTTCACTTTTTAAAAGCACAAACCTACTTTCTTAAACGAGTGAAGCGAACCTTAAGCGAAAAATAGATCAATCATAAAACTTCCGCCAGCCAGCGAAGTAAAATCCATCTCAATTAGGTTGCACGTTTCAGTAATCGGAGTGTAAACGCAAGAAAAAGGAACTTCCCATTATATCTTATCTTGAAAGTTAAAAAAAAAGCAAGACAAATCTAGAAAGGGAAATCAGCGCGCATTCTACAATCTAAAGAAGAAAAAAAGAAGGGCTTCGAAATAAATGATTACATCAAACATTGAAATTCAAGCTTAGTCAAAGTTGTGTCTTTCAAGTCCACGTGTTGGACTCCGCGATGGGGGAGCCTCGAGGTCATGCTTTGCGCATCCTCTCCTCGTAACTTTTTCTTTTTTCCGGCGACTCGTTACTACTACTTAGGCGAGAAATCCGTCGCCGACGCTGGCCAATAAATTTTCAGGAAAAGCATCGTTTGCCTGCGCCTCGGCACGTACGACTTGCGCTTCGCGAAGTGACTTGCACTTTACGAATGGCCGTCGTGCCTCTTCCACAGCGAGAATTTCCACAAAGATTTTCTTTTCAATTTTCGCCCGTACTTTCTCTCTCTCTCTCTCGTTCTCGCTTCATCTTTCCGTTTCTGCCGCACGGCGGTCGACTCCTTCATCAGTGCCGTTCAGGCGCTAAAACTTTATTCGGTCGTCGTTTAATTTTAGAGTTCGTTTAAAGCGAGCAGGCAAAAGGGAGAGAGAGAGAAAGAGAGAGAATGACACGAAAGGGGCGAGTCTCTTTCCAATGTCCAAGGTCTATCCTCGCCTTTCCGCTCGCTCTTTCTCTCTTTGTCAAATAAAAGCGACTTTGTGCATAGCTGTCTGAGACACTGTAGTCGACGACGACGACGGCGACGACGAAGAACAAGAAGACACGAGGTTCCGCGGATCGTCTCGTCTCCGCTCGGTCTCGAGAGCCTTCTCGCGCGGCTAGATAGTTATACACACACCTCGACTTGGCTCGACTTAACTTTTTTGCTCAAGCTCTCGACGGCGACCTTTTCTCCTTTATTTCTTTCTCTCTCTCTCTCTTTTTCTCTCTCTCTCTCTCTCTCTCTCTTCTCTTTCACGAATAACGGGGCTCGGAAGGTGCTTGAGAAACCGATTTTTCTAGAATCTTGACGATTAATGACACTCCGAATGATTATCTAATTCCGCGTGAATAATTGATTTTGCTACTCATCTAATTATTTTAACATTAGAAAAATAAATTTTAAAATCATATTGCTGTTATTTAAATTGTCTTGTAATAACCTTTTGTTTCATTAATAGGGCAGTTTTTAAAATAATTTTAAAATTCATACGAAGGTTTTTTTAAAGTCATTAAATCTATTTAGGTATCAAAGAATCAGAATCATGGGAGTAAAGGTAAACGTATTGGTCAGTGATAAAGTCTTTTCGTGTCAAGTTTAAAGGTAATTGCTAGCATGAAAAATTCATGGAAATGATTGAATTTTATGTCTAAACCAATACCTTGAAGGAAAATAAAATAATTATAGCTTTTAAATTGAATTTGTCCGTTTCACCGTGACACATAAAAATGATCCTATCCGGGATTTAATAATTTCTCTGAAAAAGGGTCATCTGAAATTTTAAAACGTTCATTCATTCGCATCCCCACCATACCGTAATTTATTCATTCGGCATGGTTCGTTAAAATTTGAAGTGAGATTTCTCACAGAGAATAGAAACTTAGGGAAATAGCTACCGTAAAAGATAGCGCCTCCCTTTTTTCTCTTTTCTTTCTACTGACGAAACAAGTCGATCGCCTAGCGAGTGTCGTTTTCAATTTTACATTTTGAATTTTAAATTATCACCATTTTGCATTGTTGATTTTTTCGTGCTTTTTTTTGCATTGTTGATTTTTTTTGTACTTTCTTCACATAATTGATTTTTTTTCTTGCGGACTACAAATTATTTGCTGCGACTATATTTGGATTGTGAGGCAACGAGGTAAAAAAAACTCTAAATTCAAATTTGAGGCAGAAACTGAATAACGCAAGATCGCGACTTGAGCAGGCTGCATTACCAAGTCCAATGCATTCTTTGATTTAACTTGCGTTTACTTTGTTCAATCGTGCTTGTTCTTATGGATTTAAACATTTCATATGTAACAGCAAGGTAAGATTTTTTATGTATACGTAAACATTTACCATTCGTGAATCAATAGAAGAGTCCCTGTTAAAAAAAAATTGTTTTTAATTTATGTTGCGTAAACGTAACCTTAGAACTTTCTAATTTAAATTTATGGACATCCATAAAATAAAATACAAAAAATTGAGTTTAAATTACCGAAATTCAATTATTTAGCAGGGTCTTGACATTTCAGAGCTTTTTAAAAGGCAGCTTCTCGAAATCGATCTAACTTTTGCATTTATAAAAAGAACTTGATAAGTTTTTGGAGCTTCCTGCTTGCTGGATCCACTTTGATATGAAGGTAATCCCATTGTTTTCGGAAAATGTATAAGCAATGTCGTATCTCTGAGATAAATATAGAATATAGTTTATTGTAAAACAAATATGTACAAATTAAAATTGTTTTAGTATATAATCAATAATTAAGATAGTCTTGAATCTGCAGTTGAATTTCACGCATGTCTAGTTCTCAAGATTTTCACAATTGGACTGATTAAAAAAGTAAGGCGCGAAAATCCAGCGAAAACAGTATAAACAGAAATTGAGCGCTCGCTCCAGATAGAAGTCAATTTGAGAAGATGTGCGGTGACTTGGCTTTTCTCCCTATAAGCCATTGAAAATCCGATAATTCCGATGACGGACATATTTAGCGGTTGCGATAGCGCACGGCATCGGAAAAGCTGGAAAACAGTTTAGAGGGTGACGCGTGTCCGTCAATTGGCGCGGGGCGCGTCTCCCCGCGAATGGGCAAGAGAGGAGGGGGCGTTGAGGGGGGGTCATCGCGGCGGCGTTATTTCCGTTCGGTGCATCTGTAGATCGCGCGCGCGCGCGATATTAGCGGGCCCAACCGGTGCGCGTTCTATTTCCGGATATCACCGGTTCTCGTTAAAGTTCAATAGACACCTTAGTCCCGCGCGCGCCGGTTTACATAAACGGGCGCGCTTTATCAGCGCATGAAAAGCACACGGCTCACCTTTGTCGGGACAGGAGCCTTCCGCCGGTATTGCGCGGCCTGATTCGCCGCTGACGCAACCGGCGTCCGCTTCTACGAGACCCGGGGACGCCGCCGCGCGGCGATCCGTCTCCAGCTACCCTTATAGCGTAATTTAGATCGGCGTCAGCGCCCAGCGGCTTGACACGTTGGATGTTGCAGTCGTACGGGACGATCTCTTACTTATCGACCGCTAAGTGACCTCAGCCCAAGCCTCCGGCGTACTGCGGAAGAAGGCGCTCGCGGCCCGCGGGGATCAAACTTCTGTAGTGGTGGTGCCATCTATTGATGTTCCGGCAATTGATAAGGTAGATTGTTATTTTATTGCCTTATTGGTTTATTTATAACTTTTATTTGAGTCCTAATTTTGCTGAGATCCTGAGATACGATAAGCTACCATACAAATTACTTAATTTAAAACTTATTAATCATATGGAGGCAGCATCGTATTCAGAGGTAATATGTTGTATGTACGTACTACATGTGCATCTTACCGCCTGAACATATTCTTTTTAAGACCTGAGCTGTGAGTGCTTCCTCATTATTTATTTATTATAAAAAAACACGTGAATCTATAATTATTTATTTCATTTATTTAAATGTCACGGTTCAATGCAGTGCAACACTTATCGGTGATAAATTGTAATCTTTTCATCTTGTGTAATAAAAGAAATATTAGTAGCGCAATACCATGCAGTATGTGGCGCCAACTGGAATGAACAATGATAATTTGCTTATGAAATTTCTGCCTGTTTTAAATAGCCCGTCGATAAAACAGAAGGAGAGTATCTGGCAAGATGGCGAACTGGTTAGGACTTGACAAAGTAGCTAACTTTCTTCGGGTTGTCAAACACAATGGAGGAATTTTTGGTTGTTTACGTACACTTTACAGGTTTGTCTCTATTACATTTCGTACCTCGAAATATTTGTTCCTCATTTCATTTATCGTGTCCCCTTGTTTTGTTGTTCAATCCAAAGTTAGGTTAAGCTGCTCAATGTTATGAAACGAAGTTATTTTTGATTTAATTTTATATTTTCCTTTTCTTTTTGTCAGAATCGACGATTTGAAGTTTGGTAACTTGGTGGGTGAAGATAAGTATGGAAACAAGTACTATGAAAACAACATGTACTTTTATGGTAAGTCATACTGGTTTAATTAAAATCTGGTGCTTAAAACAAAAATTTTATTCGTGATGTATTGCTTGCAGGCCGTAATCGATGGGTCATTTATAGTGAAAGAGTGGGCATGAATTACGATGCTTCACAGGTACCAGCTGAGTGGTACGGTTGGTTGCATTATAAAACAGACTTACTTCCACACAAGGACTTAAGTAGACCAAAGTATAAGTGGATGGCAGATCATACTCCAAATCTCTCAGGAACAAACAAAGCGTACATGCCATATAGTACCGTAAGACCAAAAATTGAAGCGTGGCAACCAAAGGACTGTTAGGCAGAAACAAATTTATTCAGTGATATAGGTACTTTGTGTAATTATATATATTTCAGTTGAAAAGATTATTATTAAATAAATTAAAATCATGTACATAGTGGGTGCAGTTATTGCCGAATGTACCAATACAAAATTGTAAATTAAAATTGAAATTATTGGTTATTTAAAGATTAATAAAATATACCAATAATTTATGAACTGTTTTTTTAAGTATAATATTCAAAGAAATATTTAAATATTTTCTTTAAGTAGCACTGAGAAAAAATGAACCAGACGTAATTGCTCTTGATTAATTTAAATTCATTTGATTTTAGCTATGAAGATAATGCACATTAATATTGAAAAAATTTTTCCAATAGCGAACTATTCGATTCGTTTTATGGATCAACGTGTACGCTAATCGCTAGACCGAAGAAAGCTACCCACATAGCAATGTATAGCTCGACAATATTCTCGCATCTCATTGAAACAGTCTGCGTCCTGAAGCGTTGCTCCTCCAGCACCCTTGAGGAAAGAAAAAAAAAGTGAAGAGCTCGCAGGGAAGTCGCGTCGTAGCTCTCGCGCTGCTCGCCGATAAATCACGCTCCGCCGTAATAGTCTATTACCCGAGTGCGCTCCAGCGGCTTGCTCCGGGGCGCCTCCTTGCCGCCGGCGCGAAGATCCACGAGTGTTTGCGGAGGAACGCGCGGCCCCGGGGAGACGGGAAGGAGCCCGCGCTGGGGCTAATTGAAGGCATTCGTTACCCCGGCCCCGAGCTCGACGGCGCGTCGCATCGCGTTTGCAGGCCAGCGCCAAAAGTTATCGGGGTACTTAGCGAGAAAACCGCCGTTAAGTGCACTGCGGACGCGCGACTCTCGAGTAAATTCTCACCCTTAACGCCCTCGCGGCGCTCTTTCGCGCTTATTAGATTACGAAGAGCCGGGAGTCCTCCGTAAATGCGCTCCGCGGTTTGTCCGGGTCGGCTGTTTGTCGCGACCAGGACGCGACGCGGGCCTCCGCCTTATGGATGTCCCCGGATCTAAGCCTGCAAAAAGGCGGCGGGAAGTTTGTGGAGATAGTGTATTACGATTGTTATTAAGTAAGGAGGGCCATTTTGGATATTATTGAATTTATTAATCTTTTTTTAAAGAAATCAAATGAAAATAACTAATTGAATTTTGTACTAATCAAAAGATCAAATCTTTTTATTATTTTTATATCAATTCTTTTTGTTTTAAATTCTGTAAAAAAATTATAAAATCAATCAGGGTTTGAATTACATTTAATTTTCACATCCAATCTGATTATTATGGTGTGCCAAAAAAAAAAGAATGTCGATTAATCTACATTTGAACGCCGAAAATCTGTCAGACAGGTGTCGAATATTGTGAGCGGATGGACAAATCCAATTATTGGCGTAGCCAATGGAGAAATGAGGCACATTGAAATATAAACACTCGACGGAGGCGCAATAATAACTCCCTTCGCCCCGCAAAAAAAGCTCGCTAAGATAACGGCATAAATCAGGCGTAAACCTAAAGTGTAAGTCGAGTGACGCCTTGGCTCTCCCTCTCTTTCTCTCCCGCAGTAAAGTTTAGTCGCGGGCGTGGCGGTACAAGGGGGCGAACAAGATCGAGGCGTGTTCGGGCGATAAATCAGGCTTATGCCCCGTATACAGTGGCGTCGCTCCATTTACCCCCCGCGCGCGCGACACTTGTAAAATCGTCATTTTCGGTTCGCCTCCGCTCGCACCCGCCGGATAAGAAGAGCGCGCGCGCCCGCCACGTGCCGCTCGCTCGTGCGGATTAAACTCGTTATCTCCTCGATCGAGGACTCGCTCTCTCGAGGTGCGACGACAAAAAAAAAGAGGCGAGCGTCGTAAATACACCGGGGCTCCTTTGTATTACGAGCGCCGCCGGCGCGCCGGCCGGGTATGCAGCGATTTTCAGATGAGTAGCGTGATTAATATTACGGGAGTTGGCGCAACTCGCATAAAGTGCCGCGCGCCTTTCCTCGCGCTTTTACTTATACTTGGCGCGCGGCAATATCGACACTGCGAGAAATTTATCGAGCGCCGAGGAGGCGCTAATACCTGCTTTCGCCCGGGGGCTTTAAATCAATGAAAAATATCCCTAATTGGAATATGAAAAAAGTTGGCGCAGCCGGGCGCCGGGTGAGCCCCGGGTGCGGGAGCCAAGCTGCGCGGAGGGAGGGGGCGGGGGTACGTAAAAAGGACAGAAATTAAATTATCGCGGGCGTGGGACACAAAAGTTTCGAGCGGGAGCGGAGCTCCGCGAACTTTACGATTAAAGCAACGACCGATACAAGCGGATCGCTCGGGCGATGGGGATGATTTAGCGAGGCGAGGAAGTCGGAACTCGTTTATGGAGCCGAGGATGAAGCGACGATTACTTTTATACGGTATGGGGATCGAAATTAGCTGCGACTTATCGGCTACTTCGAGTTATGATGTTTCGCTAGTATTCCTACTTTTTTTACATAATATTGAACGATGCGTTCCTCGGTATTTTCATTTTTTTATTTTTAATCATTTTAAAACGTGAAGCATTTTAAAAATAATTTTGTATTAAATCTATATTAGTGTTTCATTGTGTAAAAGAATAAAATAAGCGTTGAGATATTTTACATGAAATTTGTTAAATGACAAATTTAAATATTGAAATTAAATATTATTTTCAATTAAAAATAAAAATCAATTCCGAAATCCTAGCTCATCCCCTTGTCCTAGTCGTCGGCATAAAAACAATCATTACTATAACCCAGCAGTCGACCTAAAACGTTGTCACCGAAGAAGTCCGAGGGTGGTCGGGGGATTATCGCGGAAATCTGGCCGGTGGATGCGACAGTCACGGATATTTCCCGCTCTCTCTTACTCCCGGGCGCGATAGCAAACTTAATCATAACAGCCTGTTAGGCCGAGCGTAGTGTGCGCCAAGCCGGTGGGGTCGAGGCATCTCCCTTCTCTTTCCTCTCTCTCTCTCTCTCTCCGCGCGTTCGATCATCTCCCGCTCGAGCCCCCCACCAAAGGGCCCCTTTATTAAATTAATCTACTGTTTAGTAAATTGATGCCGTGTCGAGGAGCCGAGGGTACCGTCGTTAGCAAACACGGAGGCATTACGGAATTAACGAGCGCCCCCGCGTCTTTTTCTTTCTTCCTTCCTCGCGTCCCTCCCTCCTTCCTCTCTCGTTCGTTTTTTTTTATCGCCTCGGCATCGACTGAGAAAAGAGCAGTTCCGCGCGGCGAACTCGCATTAATCCATATCTCACGGGGTAGTTGAAACTTATTTCATTCGGCGCGACTCGCCGGGCACTTTTGAATTTCGCGCTCACGTCTCGCTTAGCCAGTCAGTTTACGACTGTACGCTTGGGGTGTGGGAGGCGGCCGCGGTGAAAAAGTTGTCCGAGCACACGGATGAAAGTTTAAGGGCGCCGAGTTATTTCGCGGAACGACCTTATCGAGGGCTCTTTTTGCGTAATCTTATGCAACGAGACTCTTTGAATGAAAAGTGCTATTATACGGATTTTGTACACCTTCTTTTTTTTTAAATTGAAACGATAAATTCGGAAAAATAATATTATAAGTTCGACATTAATTATGATAAAATTCGTTTTAGAGTCCTCCAATTTGATATTTAATTTAAACTACTTATCGTACTAAAAGAAATATTTAAAAAATGCTGGTACAATAGACGCTCAAGATCAATCTCAAAATATTTTATTCAAATGGAAATGCAAAAGTAAAATGATACTTTAAAAAGAAAATCTAAAACGTGGTGAATAACAAACATTTTATTGCGTTTGCGATTTTTATTTATAGAGCGCATCAATGATCTAGAACACTTTAGAGTTGATAAAAATTTGATATTATACTTACTTATTAGGATAAAATCATAAGTCTGATTAGAGAAACATCAATATAAGAAAAAAAAAAGTTCGATAAATAGAAAATAAAAATAAAATTAATAAAGCGGAAAAGGAACGATCCAACTTTACGAGAGGCGGTAAATGCGTACTCGGAATTAACAGGTCGGCGTGTACAGCGCAACGCAGCCCCGGCAGTGAAGTTTGAAGAAACGATAAAATAAATAGCCCGAAGAAAAAGAAGAGGAGAGAAAAAGGAAGAGGAGCGGAGAAAGGGAGCAGAGGAGGGGAGTGCAGGCTTTGTCCGCGGCTGATTAGGGGCCGCTCGTCGACGGCTCGCAAAGTAGCCCAGGTCCCTATATAACGGCGGATCGAGGAGGCCCCTTCCGGATTTTTCCAATCCGGGGAAGATTTAATCAAGAGTAAAAGAGAGACGGCGAGAAATCAATCGAGCATGAGAGCGCCGGAGACAGCGCGGCTTTTCAGCCGAAAAAGTTCATTGTGGCGGAAACATCGATGATAGGAGGGGGAGGGGGTATATAAGTGACATCGAGGGTTCGGACGATATACACAAGTTTGGCACGTTGTAATTGTATTGACCATTTATTCGAGCTCTTCGAGATATAGTACACAAGCTGCAGTGTGTTAACACGTATTATGTATAATTTTTACAATATCTTTTTTTTTTTATACAAGGAGCGCCCACGCGTCCTCCGCTTACGTCACCGGCCCCGTGTGGGGTGCGACGTGGGAGGGGAGGGCTAGCCAAAGTGTTATGTCATCGTCGGCAAGTGTCGCTTGCGGTACATGCGAGTCTCGCCGTTTTATCACTATATATATTTATACTTTTCTTACGTTTCTTTACGCGAGCCTCGTCCTCGCAATAATAATACGCTGATGTCGATCCTCGCGTGCGCCTTCCTCGGCGGCTGCTGCTGCCTTTAGTTTAAATCTCCTTAAGTACGTATACGAGTCGCCAAATAAATAAACGACGAATTATTGCAATGAAAGGGAAAACGTGCGGAACGAGCGTCTTGCTTTTTTTATTTTTCGAGGCGTTCCCTCATTCGGGGGTTGCTCGTTGTGAATTTTATAAATACATCAACATTTTTCTTATCCACGCCTATAATCTTTTAAAGGGACTAACGACGCCCTCGCGCCTCGCTCTCCGTTGAATATGAAAAAATCGTCGCTTCGAGTCACATTAAAATTACTCTCGACACGCATTGAAAACTTCGATGGATTACCGGAGGTACGCGACGCTTTCATCCTTTCCTATTTTTCTCCTTCTCGTCTTTATTATACACTTTCTAAAAGCTTGAGTAAACATTTTCACTACGGCTTTTTATTTTGTTGTTGCCTCTTTCGTAAATAATAAACAGAATCACTCGGTCATTCCAGCAAAAACATTTACACGCAGATTTGCTTAGACATACACATCGTACGAGTACCGCCAATTTTTTTAAGTACCTGGACTCGAAGTACCTTTTTTTTCTTAAAAGCTTATGTAATAGGAACCTCGCTCTGTTTAACGGATAGAGTGAAAAGCCACTCGAAGCTTGTTAATACTGAGCCAGTCTCGTTGGCTTATACGGAAAACAATAAGTCACGAGCCACCCCTGGCTTGATTAGAACAACGAAAATTTCTTTCGTTTAAGGAAAAAAAGCCAGGCTCGCGATTGATTATCGCTTTAATAAAAAAAGTTGGAATAATAATAATTGAATCGAAGCTTTTTTTCTTAATAAATTGTTTGTTCCTGCTCGCCGCGAGTCTGGCCTTATTTTCTTATGCCTATTATAGGTATTCTATAGTAATTTTTACAATTTCATAAATTGGAGTACGGTTAATTGCGTAAAAAATGACTTCAATGGTAAATTCAACCAACTATAATATCTCACGATTTTTTGAAACACTACAAAAGAGACTTAATCTTCTTTAATTTTCAAAAATCATCGCCGTAAATTAAAGGATCCCGAGCTACAATATAAAACATCGTTAAAGTCACTTTTCACAATACACATACACCTCAATAAACAATTTTCAATCCTAAGATCGCTCGCATAAAACAGAATCTTTGAAAAGAACCGCCATACCACAGAACCTGCTCCGGGCATCATAGTCGCCGTCCTCTTCGCACACTGTCGGAGCGAGGCGCAGAGTGGATTTCCCGCGCTTGCGGCGAAAACGGCTTGCTCAAAGTTCGGGCAAGCGCCGGAGCCGCGGGGGGGAATATACAAATAAATAAAGTGTCTTAGAGCTGGCTGGGGGTAGTTCAGCTTAAGGGGTAGAGGGGAGGTGTCGCTCGGAGGCCGTGGCGTAGTCGACGCGCCACGGCGCGTAGCTCCGTCGTCGCTCGCGATATCTACAAAGTATTTACAAAAGCGCGCGGGTCGTCGCGTCGGTTTTTGCTCTCGCGGCGCCGTCCTCCGCGGCCGGCGGCGGATCGAAGAGCGCGCCGCCGGCAGGTGGGGGTGGCGGCGGCGGTTCTCGGTGGTGGGGGAGGGCGGGGGCGGCCGGCGCCGCCCCGTCGAGGCCACGCCTATGCCGCGGCGTCGTCGTCGTCGTCGACGTCGTCGTCGCCGCTGCCGGCGGCTGCTCAGGGTCCGTACTGCTGCTCGAGCTCGCGCCTCAGCCTCTTGGCGGCGGTCTCGCCGCCGGCCCCGGCGCTGCCCGCCTCGGACGAGGCCTCGCCGTCGCTGCAGCCCTCGTCCGCCTCGCCCGCCACCCCCTCGACCTCCTCCTGCCGCCGCTTCGCCGTCGCCATCTCCGCGGCGTGCTTCTTCCGCCACTTCGTCCGCCGGTTCTGGAACCACACCTGCGAACAGAAAGCAAATGTCATGTCGTTAGTAAAGCACCGAAATAAGGAGGGAGGTGAAAAAAAAACACTTGTTTCGCGTGTACGAAACGTATATAATGCAACGTCGAGGATGCTTTGGCTCGTGCGCGAAGGGGGTGAAGCGCGCTTTTTAATCCGTTCGGGCTCACCCCGCGCGTCTTTAATTTAAGCCGGTGTTGCGGGTGTGCAATCTCTTTCTCGGGCGCTCCCCGGACGGCCGTTACGTTAATTAAATACATTGTTGCGGGGACACAGAAGAGAGAGAGGGAGCGAGAGAGAGAGAGAGAGAGAGAGAGAGAGAGAGAGAGAGAGGACGCCGATGGCCTGGGGAGGCCGCGCCGTCTTGCCCTCTTCGAGCGTGTACAAGCCACCGCCTCGGCTAATTTCCCGGGGTCGCTGTGCAGCGCGCCTATAAAGCTCCTTGCGCGCTAGCCCCTACTCTTTTTTCCTTCCTTCTTTTCTCTCTTAATTTCGACCCCCAAGCCGGCTCGCGATAAAATTCGACGGCCCGGCCGGGCAGGTATTTGCGCGCGGCGCGATTGGCCGTTTGCATTTCACTCGCGGAGCTGCCGCGGGGATTTTAAGAGCCTTGTTGCCCTCGGCTTTATTAAGAGGGCCAGCTTCTTGATTTCAAGCTCGCTCACGGCTTTTCACTCGAGCAGTATTGTACGCTGCTTCGTTTGCTACTGGAATGTTCTTTTCAGCTTTTTTCTCGCAGATTTTTAATGAATTTCTCGGCAACATTTGATTTGTTTTAATGAACATTACAGCAAAAAGTATAGAAAAATAATTTTATTGTAAGTCTTGCGAAATTTTGGTACCCCAGTTATGAAATATTCATGTCAGATCAATTCATAGAAATCGGAAATCCATTCTATTTGAAAATCGTAATTTAGAAAATTCTTCCCTATCATAAAGAAATGGAAATCCAATATTATCGGAATTGCCACAAACAGAGTCGTTCCTTCAAAAAGATGGAATAAATCTAAAATTATCTTACACGAATGTTCTTCCAAATATTTTTACAAATAGCGTCGATCGGTTGGCAAAACGAAGAAAATTTTACGAATTTTTTAATAATTGACCACACAAAAACACAAGTTTGATATTCTCCTGCAGTAGTTATTGTGTTGAAGACCCGCGGGCCAAGGAATCTTTTGGCGATCGACCAGAAACTCAGGAATGATAGAGAATAACTATTAAATTAATGGCATTTGTATGCCAAGTAAATTTTTATTAAGAATATTAAAAAAACGGCGGATTCAATTTATGATGTACCCGGTGTAACTTGGAGTCGAAATTTCATCTTATTCATTCGAGCACTGGAACTTTCATAAGTTATTGCTGCCAAATGATAAAACTTGGAAAATGAATTTGGCTTCGCAACGAATTTGACGAATACGGCGAAATATATATTACTTCTTTTACGCTACTCTCGCCAGTTAATTCGTCTTTCCCGACACGGTTAAACCGTTGCGATCTAATAAATCTGCTTTATCATAGCCTCTGATAAAGCGCGCAGATAAAGCCGGAAAGCTAATTTGCTCCAAATGTTTGCGTTTTTTTTTCAATAAACATTAACTAATCCTCGATCTTTTATTACAAAACTTTATCTATGACTATTATACAGCCCATTATTATTATAGTGGAGAAGTGAGATTGCAACATCGCAACTAATTGAAAAAAGAAACTTGGCGCGGGAGAAGGCAGGCGTCATTAATCAAAGCAAAAGTAACACTACAAATCAAGTCGAGTTATGCAGAGCGCAGTCAATCTGCGTGTGCACCCACACACAGGCCCGCCGGGCAATAAGCCGTAACGCGCCGCCGGTGCAGCGCCGGGGCGAGTCTTTGTCACTTAGAAACAATTAAGAGGGCGCCTCGATATCCCGACGATGCGAATATAAGACGCGAGTGCGAGAAAGAGGAGAGAGAAAAATGGATCTCCTCCTTTTTTTTCATCGCATTAGTCACGCACGCGTTGCCAGACGGCTCTCTCGCTCGCCCACCCCATCCCGGGCCGACCGCCGGCGCGCACAACTGTTAGATTTATTAAATCAGGATTATCTAAGCCCGGGCTGCTCGAAAGCCGCCCGTAAAACCGCACGGAATTCCCCCGGCCCCGGGGCTGTATTTTTTATACATTCCATCTATCTTTCTATCTGCGCCCGGATAAAAAGTGTCGCTCGCGCTGTTTTTCCGCCGCCCGCTCTTTTTCCCGAAGGGGGCGAGTACAGGCCGTCGCGCGACAAGTGTGCGCTTTGACGCGGCCGCACGCAGCTCGGCCCGAGAGGCACTGATTTATCGGCTTGGCCAAGTTTTCGCCGGGCCGAGTTAAAGTTTAATTCGACCGCGTCGACGCCGGCCGACGCACTTCGCCGAGGGTTAAGTCTATACTTTTGGTTAGATTTCGCTTTCACGGTGGGAGGAAAAACGAGATTAGGGAGATGCGGTGTTTTCACGGATATTGAATTACAATTGATACAAATTTTCAATCTATCTTTTATACTTCGTTTCGAATGCGGTATCGAATAGATTCAATTAAATTATGGAAAATTTGGAAATGTTCATTTTATTCTTTGAAATTATTATCCGTCATATCAAACAAATAATCTACAAAATAATCAATCTGAGTAATATTTATACATTTGCTAACGGAATCTTGCAAAAAGAAACGGAAACATTAGAGATATTTATAATATAAAAAATTACGTAGCTATCATAGTTTTTTCAAAAGCTAGTTTATACCCGTAGTTTTTCAATTTCATTCATAAAACAGCAACAGTCGCTTATTACGAAAAAAAAAGGTCGAAAAAAGCCGCTCCATCTAAAAACAAAGGCTGTCGATGAAAACATCAGCGAGTAAAAGTTAAAAAAAAAGGAGACAGAAGGGTTCGGTGCAAGTACGCGACAAAAAGCGGAGCTCTCGACGCGGCTGCGCGCTCATTCCGCACCCTTGCCTCTCTCTTTTTTTTCATAAATTTACATAGCCGGCCCTCGGCGCCGCGTTCATATTTCAAAGTCTTCCGAATCGTTTGGCCCGCTTGTCATTCGCCGGGCCGCCGATGCCCTTCATCGATGACCGAATATTCCGAATAAATTTCCCGCGCGGAAAGACAGAGTGCGCGAGAAGCTTTCCGCGTACTTTTTTTCCCCGCCGCTGGGGTGCGTCGGGCTCTCTTTATCCCGGGGATTTGGTAGATCGACGCCGGCCGATTGACAAGAATTATGTATACGCGGATGGACGGGGATCGGGGAGCGCCGCGGGGCGGATGAAAAACATCGCGGATGGAAAGATTAGATTGCGGCGCGCCCGGTGTTACGCGGGGGATTCTCATAAAGTCCTCGGTGGAGTATTGAAATTAGGAATCTTATCGCTCGTTCTGGGCTATCTGTCATGGTTTTTGTGAAATCTCGATTGTGGGTGTCTAAAATTTTATTTGAACACGTGTTTCAATACTTCGGAAAGTATAAGCTTTCACTTGAGTTTTGTTTGTACTGATTTACTTATTTGCTTGTATATCGATTTATTATACGTATCGAGACTGACAATACAATTTTACTTATTTCTTTAAATAATTAAGAACACGAATAAACTAAAACAATTTTCTCGTAAAATTTACGAATTTCATCGTAAATATTGCGTGAAAAAACTTCGTGTACAATGATTTGCTATACTGAAAATTTCGAATACATTTCCAGAATGAAAAATTTTGTTCGAAAAGCTCCGAAATTTTTTCACGTATAATGTTTGCGATGAGCTTTATGGTTAAGTCTTGAAGAAATTTCTCACAATTTTCTCAAATAATATTTTTTTTTATTTCCACATTCACATTTTTATCATTCACTTTTTTATCTCTTCACTCCCAAGGTAATATCATCATCAGCTATCGTACAACTAATACAACTAAACCCACATAAAAAAGGCACGACCGGCGAAGACGCGTGATGCAAGTGAAGTAAGTCTTCTAGAAAGAAAGTCGCGCGAACAAAAAGCTCCTCCACGTCGAGGAGCACGCGAGAGGAAAGAGAGAGAGAGAAGAACAAGCAGTACAAGGGGTACAGCGAAGCGCCGCATCGCGTCTTTCCATTTGCGCTCGTTGGCGCAGCTCCTCGACGGCGACGTCGGGGCGAGGAGCGCGCCCCGGAAAGAGGCGCGCGCGGGGCTGCCGGTGTAGGGGCGTCGGCAATAAAATTCTCTCCTGCGAAATTTGATTCCGGAATAAAAGTGGAATATCGAGGATAACACGAATCGGTGAAGCCATTTCCGATCTCCGGCCGGCGGCGGGCTCCGGGCAAACACATCGATATGGCGAGGCGCTACGCCGGCGGAATACAGAGGAGCGCATTACCGGGCCCGGCCAGGCCGGGATCTATCCTCCCCCCGTGCGCCCGCACCTGCACCATCGCTCTTTTTACGTCTTCACGCAAGCGCGAGCGAGCTTCGATCCTCGTACCCCCCTGCCCCCTACATTATTGGTCCATATCGCGCGCGGGAGTCTTCCTTTTTACTCGGGGAATCTCGCGATATCGGGATTCGCGCGGGATCGCCTCTTCGTTCTGCATAACCGTTTAATTGGATCGTGCCCGGAGCCGGGTTATTGCAGGCGCCTATAGTAGCTTGTTCCGCAGTTCATGAGGGCACGGAGCCGCCTATTGGGGTGCTCGGTAAAGGGTGGGCAAAAATTCTTACCGGAATTTTTACGCTCTGTTCGGGAGAGGGGAATGAGCCGGTTGCCAGTGTATACAAGATGATGTACTGATTTTAATGAGACAGATATTTTCTAACAATCGAAAATTGTAATTTTTGAAAAATTATTTTTCACTGGTACGACAGTAATAATTTTCTTATCTTTATAAAATGCGCGTCCTCGAAATTTCGAAATACCGCGATAGACACCGGCAACATGCTCGCATCCCCCGGCTTAATTACCCCAACGACGTAATCGACGCGAATACCGCGGGTCCAGGCGCGGGGGGCTCCGACGTCACGTACGAGCCATATGCGCGTCGCGCTGTCAGTCTCGCGCGCACCTTGGCCGCCGGCGGTGAATGAAGGTGTATACCCGCGCCGCCTGCCCGGCGTGATTTATCGCGGCTCGTCGTTGTCGCGGCTCCGCCGCCGCCTACGCGTGCCTGACGAGCATCGCGACACGCACGCACACACACTCGGGCCACGCTGGGTGGGTGCAGGAGAGGGATCCCTCTCTCGCTACTAATTGACGTCATCGATATCGGTCGCGCCGTCGACGAGGCGATTACCCCACCGTAAACAAGTACGCCCCTCGGCCGCCGCCGCCGTTCTGCAGCCCTTAATAAGGGGGGCCGGCTGCGCGCTCCTCGCATCCCCCAAACCGTTATATCGCCACGCACGAGCGGCGACCATTAGCGTTGCGCTTTTTTCCTCTGTATGGATGCGACTTTTTCCGAACAAGCCGGAATCCCTCGACACTACACCGGTGGAAGTACCCCGATTGCGATAGTTCTTATATTCAATTTTTTTTTTTCTAAAGATTTAGGTCACAAACATTTAAAAACTAAAAATTTGTCGAAATCAAAAAATGCTCAAAAAAGCCACAGATAATAAAGTGAAAAAAATTAGTTTTATTATTACAACTAATAGCATGGATTACTTTGTATTTAGAAAAGAGGCAAATTTGATAGGACATGAAAAGATACCGTAAACGCAGCACATGCTACTAAAAAAATCTTAATGCAAGAAACTGACCCAGAAAATCCATATGAACTATCAAACTCCAAAACTGTAATAATCGAACTTTAGCCGCTCAACTGCGCATAGCAATTAAAAGAACAGCGATAAAGCGACTGGGGAGAAAAGTCGAACACGCTCGTCTTTAATTACTTAAACGCGTGGAGCATTACTTAACTCGGAGCGCGTCATATCGGCCCTATTAATAAGAGCTCGAGGAGATAAATCCGATAACTGGATTACACTTGTGTCCGCCCGGGCCCCCGGGGCGTCACGCTCTTTAACCTCCGCCGGCTCGCTCTCTCACTTAGCGCTATTAGTTTCTAATGGAGGGAGCGCGCAAACATTGATTCATAATGCGCAGCCGGCCGTGCAGGCGGGGGGAGGGGGGACGGCGATTCGACGCGCGAAACTTTCGCGCCGCGCGCCATAATGCGGGGAGGGGGATCGATCGCGCGAAAATCCCCGCGACGATTGACTCTCGCGTCATGCGGGGATATTCAATTTCCGCGAGTGTGTCGAGGCTAAAATTTCGAGAAGCCGAGCGGAATTTATCCGACGTCGCGACAGATGCGAGCTGACGCGCTTGAGTCATCGCGGCGACTCTTGCAGCCTCCGCAGATGCGAGGCCGAATATTTAGCTCGCTTATGAGTTTTCATGCGATCGGAGATGAGATTTATACTAAGCTGCGGAACATTAGGCGTTCGGATATTAATACGAGACGAGTGAGCGTGCGTTTCGTAATAATCGGCTAAAAGTAATAGTTTAAGTAGTATAGCCATATATGTGTACGTTCAGTGTGATAGATTGTGAGATCGTGGAATTTCGATTTAATGAATCTTTGTCTAAGTTAATCCGGATTTTAATTAAAATGAAGATTCATCGCGTTAGAAGAAGAACGAGCAGTTAGAAAATTTAAAGTAGACGGAGCTGCCTTGCCGACTTTCGACTAATGAAGTAGTAATATTCAGTAATAATCAGACGATTGCGCGAACATGTAAAATAGTGGTAGGTGGAATAATATCTCAGCAGTGCTGATGAAATCACAAAACTTAAATGCTATGAATAATACAAATTTATTGATTTAAATATTCTAAAAGACAATAAATCAATGAATGTTTAGCTAATTGGCAGTATTTTTTGACGCATGAGTAGTATAGTTCGTTAATGATCAGACAAAGAGTAAAAGTATTATAATTAAAACAAGAATAAGACCGTTACTTTAATAACCATTTTCGATTGTTCAATTTAAAGTTACAAAAAATTTACTACCAAAATTATTATATGACATATCATTAACGATCAGACCAGCAGTAAAAGACGTTAATTAAAACAAGTAGTAACAGTTGGTACAAGTCAATAGGCTGCGCACTTGAGCACACCAAATAAATCCCGACGATAATCTCACAACCGCCTCATGAAAATTTACAGCTAAAATAAAGCGCGGAAGGATCGCTCCTCGGGCGAACTCCACCCCCGCGAGCGAACCAAGAGAGCTCGAGCCCGGCGCGGAGTGGACGTACGCCCCAAAGCGATCGGGCCCGACGCGTAAAAAATTATCGAGCAACCGGGTTGCGCGCGTAATCGGCCGCTACAACCCGCTCGTAAAGCCTCTGGTAAGCCCTGCCCACCGTAGGAAACTCGGTAGGAAATGATCGGCGGCCCTCGGCGGCGGTGTATCACGCGCGCAAAGGCGCCGCCGCCTCGCGCGAAAGACGGAGAAGGGGCGAGGAGGGGGGGTAGTCGGCGAATGGGTAATCTCGCGCAACGACGGCCCGACGACAGAGTATACACGCGGCTGCTCCGGAAATCCGCGGGTAATTGAATGAGAGACACGACGAGGGTGTGGGTGGGCGAGGAGGCGGAGGGGGACGGGGGAGGATCGACATCGCTCAGGCCGCGCGCGCGCCGCGGGCTTTCAATAAAAATGTAAATATGGCGGCGGCGCAACGAGCCAATGACAGGGCTACAGCTTGCGCGGGGAGGGAGAGGAGAGGGATATACCTCGCGCCCGTCGACGGGGCGGTAGGGGCGATCGCGCCGCCACCGCCGGGATTACCGGGCGAGCCTTCTCTCTCTCTCTCTCTCTGCATCTCTCTCTTTCTATCTAGCTCGCCCTCTCTCTTTCTCTCTCTTGGGATCTCGGGGGGACGCGCCGTGGCTGCGCGCGCGCGCGTGCCGGAGCCGGATGCTGTGTACGTCGAGCTCAGCGACCGCGGCCGGAAATGAACGTCTTTTCACGCCTCCTTTCTGCATTATTATTCGTTTTTATTGATTCGCACTCAGTCTTTTTGCCAGGGGATAAATTTAGTATAAGCTATACGATTTTATTTTTATTTTTGCAGAGTGATTTTGGTAAATCTATTATTGACGAGAAATATTGCAATATAATTTTTTTTATTTTTACGAAAATTTATGTTCTGCAAAATTAAATGTACTCTATTTATGCAAGCAATAATTGTTATCGATTAAACGAGTCTTCTCTTTTAAATAGAAACAGTTTCTGCTCTTAAACTTACCGCGTTACTTTGAAGTAAAAAAAATCATTATCCTAAACCGCAAAAAAAACAATACATTCACATTATTCCGAAAATAAAAGCTCACGTAAAATGTGAATTTTTCATAAAAGTGCTCAAAAGGCTAGCTCCTATCAAACAAATCTCGGTGTCGTGAAAGAGCCGCGGAAACGTCGTGGGGTTGGGCGTCGTCGTATCCGCAAGAAAAATCGTCTCGTTTGAAAAATCGCGCGAGATTTGCGTGGAGCCCCGGCGGGCGATAAGGCGGGACGAGGGTTAGTCGGGCTCAGGTGGTGTTTAGAGGAAGCGCTCCGTTATAACGGAAGCGGCGCACGTACCTTGACCTGGGACTCGGACATGCCGAGGGCGAAGGCGAGCTTGGCTCGCTCTGGGCCCGCGAGGTACTTGGTCTGCTCGAAGGTCTTCTCCAGGGCGAAGATCTGCTGGCCGCTGAAGGTCGGCCTCGTGTGCTTCTTCTTGCCGGGCTCGTGGTCGCCGGCGCTGCCGCCGCCCGGGCCGCCGCTCATCGCCTGCTGCTGACAGCCCAGCTGCTGCGACACTGTAACCAAGCGGCCCCGCTTTTATTGCCGTTCATCGCCCGTCCTTCGGGAGCGGGATATCTCTACGCTTTTTTTCCTTCCTTTCGTTAGTTATGGAATGAGCGTGCGGGGTAAACGCTCACAGCTATATAGCCATGGGAGTAATTGTAGCCGGCTATTCGATGGGGATGCTTTTGGGGTTCCGAGGGAACTGCCGTATACTTAATTGTTACAAGTATGATTTTAATGCGAGAGGTGGAATAGAATCATTTATTGATTAATTACGCTTTCCTTTTTTAATTTATTCATTGCGGAGTTTTTTATTAGTGCCGCGGGGGGTGCTATTTGTAGAAGATTGAAATTTATATTCAAGAGAATTTTATACATTTAAAAGAGGAATTTCTCAATAAAATTTATAAATAATATTACTTATCATAGCACATACAGAGCATCAGAAAAAATAATAATTTCTGCAGGTTCGTATTATTTACAAAGTAAATAGAGTAATCAGTGAAGCGAAGCGCAAGCTAAAGGAGAAAGAGAGCAAGACGATAATCTATCCGGAAGGCCAGTTTAAACGACGGAGCGAACTATCTTTTCTCGCGCTGAAATAAATAGCCGGGTCCGTGGCGGGCGCGCGCAACAAGAGAGTATCGGCGCGAGTCGGTGCATCGGGGGCATTAATCAGGTCGCGCCTGGGTCCACCGTGCGGCCGGCGGTTCTCTCCCGTAACTCGGGGGGCAATTAAGACCCCCCGCCCCCGGCGCGCAGCGCGTCTTTCGTCGGGCTTGCGCGCGGCGCGCAGCACGTGCGCGCTCGCCTCTGCGACAGCCGGATCGAGAGCGGGAGGCTCGGCGGGGCCTCTAATTTAATAAAGCAATTTGTAACGGAATACGAAACGAGGCAATAATGGCCGCTCGGCCGGCTCCGGGGAGGGTCCTAACGAGCTGCTTACCGCATTCCGCCCTGACCAAGGGATGCGCGCCGAGGCTCTCGCGCCGTATATACCCCCCTCGTCGGGGCGCTTATTGCGCCTTATGTTCTCCCCGGCTCTCTTATGTGTATTAAAATGCGAGCCCCCTCTCTCGCTCTCTGGCCTCGAGCGGAGCTCCGGGGAGCGGGAGAGGGAGGCATGGCCGGCCAATTTTCCTGCGCGCAATCTATTTCGCGCGCCTTGTACCTACGAGTTCATTACCGGGCTCCGGCTATCTTCGACGAGTTTTTCGCCTCGGTATTATACGAGGAGAGGAAAATCTGCGCGCCCGTTTCGACCGAATGGGATCGTTCGGGAAATTATCTCCGGACTGGAGATTTTGTTAGCTGGGTATAACGGTCAATGCTGGAGTTGTTTTATTTAATTTGGGCTATTATTATCAGGAAAGGAGCGGGAAATGGTTTGTGAAAAATTTAATTTGGTCAATTCATTAAGCGCAGTGTACTGGAAATTTTGTTGAAATGCAATTGGTTTCGAGCACTATTTTTGTGTCTTTAATAGAAACTTATACTACAAACAAAAAATAAATTAAGCATTACTAAAAGTAACGTTTTACGTTTATACAGCGGAAAATTAAGTGTAACATCTCGAAAGAAATAATACTTTGTAATCTTTTCTGTAAGACTTAATACAATAATTTCCCAAGATGCTTGAAATTTTTCAGCAAATTATCATTTGAGCACTATACAATATCCCACGGTACGTAAGAGCAATCCGAGCGCCGCCGGCCATTGCGCGCGCAAATAAAGAAACGCCGCTGTCGCCGGGGGAAAATCGCGGCATTATGCGAATCCGAGTGGACATTAAAATGCGCCGCGCGGCGAGTCCGTATGCGTGCGAGGACCGTGCCGGACGCGGCTAGATACATAATAATATGTATAAAGTGTCGGGCTGACCGCCGGCGCGTAAGAGGGTGCCAGTTGGTCCCGGAGACGCGGAGATAGCCGCACGAAAGGCGGAGGGTAAGCACGACGACGGCTGTCTGTCCTCTCGCCCCCCCCCCTCACCCAATCTTCCGACCCCCCTCTTTCCGAGACCCCCCTCGATATCGTATTCAATATCGCGCGCGCGCGACTCGGCCCTCCGCCTCCCCGACAAGCCGAACCCTCCGCAAAACGCCCTTAACTTTTATCCCCGACTCCGCCCGCTTTTACTCCTACCCCACCACCTCGAGCTCCGCGCTCTCCTCGACGTACTCGTATTTCCGCAACGCCGCGCCCCGGGAAGCTGCTAGTCCGCGTTTATAAGATTTTTTTACACTTTCGGTATTCGCAGCCGAGCTGGAATTTCTGTACATAACGTACACACGTTCGATCGAGTTATCAGATGTGGATGTTGATGTTGGGAGGAGGGTGGGTTTCTCTTGATTGTTGGAGTGGTTTTCGATGGTTCGCATTCATGTTTCGCGAAATTTCTTGAGTCTCCCTTTTTTTATCGGCTGGCTTGATGAAATTGAAGGGGGCTTTGCTTTCTTGCGGGATTTTAGTAAATTGTATATTCTTGCTATATGGTGTATCGTACTTTACTGTGATTCGGATCTTATAGTACAATAAAGATTATTATCCTTCGAGATAAGAGTGTTTTTCCTAATAAAAAAATTAGAACCCTTCTAATTTCTATTCTGAATTTCTATCGTTTTATTATAAAAAAGATAACTAAAAAGTTATTTTTGACTACACTGAAGTCGGGAAGATGAAAACGAATGAGGAATGCTTTTCTAAAAGTGTAATAATGAAAACTATCTGGATATTCTTTTTATAGCCTGATCTTACTTGAAGATAAATTCAAGTGTGAAAGGATAAGAAAAAATGATATTTTGCTACTTCAATAAATTGGAACAAGAAAAAAAAGTATAAAAAATGTTACACTATCAATATGCACGTATCGCGCGACACGAAGAAAAGCACTCGATGCACTTCTTGGAAGTGTCGCGCAGCCCGACAAAAGCCCCGTCCAGCCGTCAGCCGTCGGCCAAAAACGCGGCAGTCGCGATGTGTTTACCCAGGCTCCCGCCTCTACTCCGCCGTCACCTTTTTTCGCGCGTCTTCGCCGTAAGGTACGAGCGTCGCCCCACCCGTGAGCGATGGCTTATTGAATAAACATAGCCGCGCGCGGAGGCGATCGGGCTTACGAGCCCCGATCGGCGCATAAAGCATCGGCGAATTGCGCCGCTGGGAGCAGCGCGCCACCCCTTGCATATTGTGATTTTACGAGGCGCGGCAATTTTCCCCCGGCGCAATTATCGCTGACCCGGGGCCTCCGGGAAATTGAGGCGGCCTCGCGCGGAAATATGATTTGCTAACGTTTGATCGCCGCCCACCCGCTTGCCTCTGTAGCGCCGGCTTTTTATTTACGACGGCGTGTTTTCGTCAATACAGCAATGATGACGCGGTAAAGGTCCATGCCAGGAATAGACAAGTGTATTCGATCGTCAAACTTTACTTAATATCGGGGTCGCGAAAGTTCTCTTTGCTTACAAAAATATGATGGCCTGTGCAGAAATATTAATGTCTTTGGTACTTTAAGATACATATTCAGTTATTCACGAGCGTGCTTGATCATCATTATTATATTAAATGTGTTTTGAATTTCAAACTTTGAAAAGTGCGATATTTTAAATCTTGTGACTATTATAACAACAGACAAAATAAAATTTTATTGTTTTCTTAATTTTCTAATTAAACAATTTAGTCTTGTTTATGATCTTCTGGAATGTATATGACTATAAACTACCAGAGAAACAATCTGTAAATTATATAATATCTAACTTAGATTATATTTTATTTTTTTTTTAAATTACATATACATTGAATTACTAAAAAAGAACTGATCACGATCAACCTGGTAATTCCGACATTGCGACAATCGCCAAGGCTACACGAGAAGTCAATCGAAGATTCAATAAGAGCAAATAGGCTAAATAGTATTTGGTGGAGCGCACGGGTCCGACATATGAAGAAGTGAAATTGTCTCGGCGGTCCTTTTGTTTTTCGCCGGGGCTGCGCGCGCGCTCTTCGCGATGGACGGACGGGATCGCGCGGAAAAAAGTTGCTGACACGGTGCGAGACGTTCCGCGGCGGGGCAAAGAGAGCCGGCGATTCCCTCCCTCTTTGGCCGCCGCCACCCCCGCACAACCCCTGCACGAGGAGCCAAATGAAATCTCCCGGCGGACGCAAGTGGGAGGGCGTATACGAGGGAACATGACAGACTCGACGAAACCATCATAAATGAACGGCGCGCGAGCGACTGCCGGCGCGCCGAGGAGGCCGCTGCCGCCACCCGGAAAATCTCGACTCCTCGTTCTTTCCCGGCACCGCCGGGATCTTCCAAGGGTTTTTGCGGCTGATTGGGGATCCTGTTTTGCCGTGTATCTATTTTCCGCTGAGCAATTCGTCGGGACACTGATTCTATGAATTTTTTTGCGAATTCTCTTATTTTCTTTCTCTACATTGATGTGAAAAATGACTTACAAAGGAATAGTAGTAAATATAAAACGTTTAGATTTTCATTACCGAGTTAAAATTTGACTCGGAAGTTTAAATGCTTTTGTGAAAGAATGTATTCTATAACGCATCTACTGTAATAAAAAGTTTTTATTTTCGTTGATTCTCACTGCCATTATTTGCTTGCTTTTATGCGAGCTTATTTCATCAGTGTCAAAAAAGTTGCGGATACTATTTAAAAGTTTGTTTCTCTTCGGTTAACTGACACGTGATCAAACAAAACTTTATCCGTTCACATCATGTGATACGTATTCTGCAGAATGAAATATGATATGTAAAAAATGTCACACTTCATGTTTTTTTTTTATTTTGAGATTTAAGAAAATTATTACTATTGTTTTGTTTATAATTAACTTTCTATCTAAAGCTTACCGTTATATTTCTTCTACAGAATTAAAAAGCAACGGATTGAAAATTTCAGTAGTACAAATTGCAATTAAAAATTAATTATTTACATTTAAAGTGATTTATTATTAACCTGGATTAATAAAATCATCATTTTAAGAACTTAGATAAAATAAATTGAAAAAATCGTATCCGCAAATGAAAGAAGCTCTCAATTCAAACCTCAGACCTTATGATAACAGGTACCTCTTGAAGCGTCATCTCACACGCGCGCATACGAAGGTGGAAAAGACGCCTTCTACTTTCTGACAAGGCCAGCTACCGTCTCCCTCTCCCATCACGTGCTTTACGCCTGATTTTGCGCGGTTTCACGGGCCTCCTTAATCGGCGCGTCGCGGCCGCTTATCGTGCGGCTATCTGGCCGCCGCCACCCCCTCCGGGGTAATGGCTTTTTCATGCGCGTTATTACACGAGAGAGCGAGCGCGACAACACAGATGACGCGGGGAGATAGAGCGGCGTATCCTTACGACGCCGTAACGCCGCTAAATTTATTGAACGGCACGCGCGCTTATATGTACCTCGCACGCGGCTGTCGCGCGGCCCCCCCGGCTCTAAACTGCCGGCCGCCCTTATCTCGCGGAAATTTTTATTCGCGCCGATCGAATTCCTGGCTGCGGCCTCGCGCGCGAGTCGTAAAGCCCGCGCTTCTTCCCTCTCGGACGCCGCAAGAATGGGGGTAATAGAGGGGCTATCTCGCGGGAGCGATGAATATGGAGGAGCCGGTCGGGGAGAGGAGGAGCCTCGCCCGCACGACTCATCGATTTCCGATGATTGCGACGCTCGTGTAATGAAATTATAGTTTCATAAATTCTAGCCCGGCTGCGATGTTGAATCACGACTTCATGCGGCCGATACTAATGTTTAATGATATTGTTACATAAACTGCAAGTACTTATGAATATGATGATTAAGCGCGGCAGTAATTCTGTTTGTTGCGCGCAATATTTCACGATGGAGATGTAATGTTTGTTAATAACGTTATTGGGATATTACGATTTACGGCGAAAAATAATGTACGATAAGCCGATTATTTCAGAATGCGAAGTAGGGGAAAATTCTTTCAATCAAATGCGGTAGTTTAACTATTAAGCTATACTGCAGTGCACGAAATTTTATCGCATTTTATTGAAGTGACTTTGTCTTTTTTCTCTGTGTACAAGGCAACACCAAATAGAAGTATGCTAGGATAACTTTTTTATATGGTAAGAATATAATTTAACAGTAAACTTATTTTATTAAAAATGTCTATTTAAATTTTTTAAATTAGAAATTCCAATGCTATGCTCGATTAGCGTTGATTGTTAAAAACTGGCTCCTGACATTCACATCGTCACTTAATAACTGTAAGCCCATAATTAACTGTCAATCAGTGACGATCTTTGAATACCCTGAGAACTTTTTTTCCAGCCAAAGCAAACATCCCCCCGCCTCCGTTAAAGAACGTCGAAGAGATCCTCTCATCCCGCAAAACAAACATCTCGGTAGCGCGTGCTTATTTTCCCAACGATCGCGCCAATGGCCGCGCGGACTATTTGTTGTCGCAGCGTGTGACGCCCCCGCGGTTATTTTCCCTCCGATAAATCAAGCCTCGCCCTCCACTATAACCCAAGAGGATGTAAAAGAAAGAAAAGGCGCAGAGGAAGAGAGGAAAAAGGGCAGCGCCAGGCAGCGCACGGTGCAGGTGTTCTGTACGGTGTGGATATACGTATATACTTACGGGAGTGGAGTCGGGCCCGCCAGGCGAGGGGGTCGCTGACGAGGCCCTGGAGGCCGGGCCAGTAGACCGCCGGGTGGCGGGGCTCCGCGCGCTGCTGGAACTGGCCGATTCCTGAAACAGGCGGCGATCAATCGCCCGGCGATTAGCACCTCGTCGTCGCCGGCGCCGTTTAACTGCCGGCCTACCCGCGTTAATTGCGCGACGCGCCCGGCTTATCGGACGCCGCAAGCGAGTACATCAAAGCGCCGAGCGAGTTTCAATTTTACGGCCGTGTGATGCATTAACGCCGATGTATACACAAAGTGCTCCTCTTGAGACGCGGTGCGAGGCGACGCGGTGCCGTCGGCGGAGATTCAGAGATTTTGCCTTACGACCGCGAGGAATCTTATTCTTGGTTTTTACTTTCGGAGTTTTTTTTACAAATTTCATTGATAAAACTCTATTAAATCATTTGATTCATAAAAATGTTATTGGAGAATTGACAAACTTTTGACGTTTAGTTTTAAGCAAAAAAGTTTTTTTTTAAGCTTGCCCGTGTTGCCATCACCGGATGAATATAGTTTAGTTTCATTTTTTAGTGTGTCGTTAAGATTTAATTGTTAGCAAAAATTTAAAGGAACGTTAAAACTCATTACAAAGTGAATTTGTACAATGAAAATATCTGAAGTCATTGAGAAAGACAAAAATGTGGTACCCCAATGTTTCCAATAAAATCTCATTAAAAAACAATAAAATCCCCCGAATAACTCAAAAGCAAGGCAACCCTTGCGTCAGCTAAAAGTTCACGAACCGAACCCTCCATTCCAGCATTCCACGGCCAATAAAATCCACCTAAAGCACTCGCGTAGATACCCCCAGCATCGCTATAAGAAACCGCAACTCGAAGCATCGCGTGCCAATAAATAGCAGCTTGTGCAACGTGGACGTACCGGTGGAGGCGGCGAATCCTGCGTGCATGGCGTATCTGGGCGCGGGCGGCAGGTGCTGGGCGTGGGGGCTGGCGGAGATGGGGTGCTGGGGCTGCGCCGAGAGGTTGGCGGCGCCCGAGCCCGGGTGGCTGGCCGCCGGCCTCGACAGGATGGTGTCGATGCCGTGGGGGTTGCTGCCGACCGAGGTGATGGACGTCGCCGGGCTGTGCTTCCCGCTGCCCGTCGGCGAGCTCTGGCCCTGCATGCTCTGCTGCTGCTGCTGCTGTTGCTGTTGCTGCTGCTGGTGCTGCTGTTGCTGCTGCTGCTGCTGCTGCTGGTGCTGGGAGGTGGGGCTGGCCTGCTGCTGCTGCAGGTGGTGCTGGTGGCTGCGCTCCGCCATGGACTGGAGGGCCGCCAGGGGCTGGCTGGCGGCGAGCATCGAGCCCGCGGCCGCCGCGTTGAGGTTCAGGAACTGGAGCACGTGGGGCGAGGCGAAGTCGTGGAGCCAGGGCGGCCGGGCCACCGCCGGCGGCGAGTGACCCGCCGGGCCGCCACCTAACTGGGAGGACGGCGGCGGCGAACACGAGCCCATCGACGAGCCCGCCGAGGAGCTGCGCTCGTCCAAGTGCGAGTGCTCCGGCTGCTGCACCTGTTATGCCACGCGGGGGGTTACTGCCTTCGCTCAGAAGTGGTTATAACGAGGGGGATTGATGTCTTTTTTTGAAGGAACGCTGATAAACTCATTCGATTTGATACTGACGGTATTTCATGCAAGTTTGTTGCACTTAACTGATTGCTATAAATTCAAATTGGAATTGAAATTTAGTTTACTGAATTATAAAGATACGTTTGTCAACAACTGCAATGAGGATAGTTTTTACTCTAATTAAACTGACATTTAAAACATTGTATTATTTTAAAAATGAGTACGAGCAATCCGATTGGATTGTCAATGGAACTGTACAATAGCCAACAGCCAATGAATTGCATGTTCATTGGTCACATAAATTTATATTTAATCAATGGCAATTAATTTATTAGAACATATTTCAATTATTGACCTATTAACTAGTGGGGTAGTAATATTTTATTATAAAATAAACGGATTGTATTCGAAAATTATCTGCTATGTTTCAACTACATAATTTAAAGCTCTACGCGATTGAAGCTTCCACGTGTTTTCCAATAAATTTTGTAAATATTTCGACCTCTAACAATTGTGAGATAAAGTAGTGACATATTTGTCGGAGATCAATTGTCACTCTACCCAATAAGATTATACGCGTCACTAATTGCGACTTTCTGGACTAACTATTCTTGGCGCTAATCAAATGATTACTTTGTTTAGTTAATGTCGAAAAGAAACTTAAATTTAAATGATTTTAGACTGGATTAAACTGGATGGTTAACTGCATAACAAATGTGCAATCCAAGAACGAATCCCTGCTTGAAGAATGTCCACCATGAGTGACCTGTACCAATCAGAACGGGTGAACCGACATTCATTGAGAATTAAAGGAGAGCTTGCAGAAAAAGGGGTGCGCGGGCTCCGAAAGCTCAAGCTCGCGACGGACTCTAGCAGCACTAACGTGGAAGATCGGCGGAAGAGAATCGGCGCTCCCGCCAGCAGGCGTTCGGCACTCACCGCGTGATGATGATGGTGCGCGTTCTGCGCGCCGTGGTGATTGAGCGGGTGGGCGCCGAGGTGAGCGACGGGCGGCGGCGGCGGGGGCGGGTGCCGCGCGCGCTGCTGGTGGGCCGCCGCCGCGGCGTGCTGCTCGGCCGCCGAGGACATGTCGAGGACGAGGGCGCCGGCCTCCTCCGCCAGGCTGCTCGACTCCGCGCGGCCGCTCAGCAGCAGGCTCCTCTCCTTGCTCAGCGTGCACACCATCTCGCCGCGCGCATAGCTTCCCACGGCAGCTCTCGCTCGCTCGCACTCTCTCTAGGGCTCTCTTCGCTCCTGGACTCGGCTGCTGCGGCCTCGACTGTACTCGCCCGCGCGGCTCGCTCTGCAACGGCGGGTGACGAGCGGCTCGGCTCGACGCACACACTCGCGCTCGGGTCTCGGGCCGCGTTGCGCTCGGCTCGGCAGCAGCGGGTTCTCTGGGGTCGCGCGCGCCGCGGCCGGGCCGGCGCGAGTCGCCGGCGGGGAGGCGGGGCCGGCGTCGATTGGCCGGGCGCCGCGGGCGGGGCCCCCCTGGCTACTGGCCGCGCCGGCGCCGCCGGGGGCGGAGCCTCTCAATCTCGCGTTAGCTTCTTGTTAAGCGTCTTTCATTGTGTGTTTAAACTCGTAATTTATGATGCCGACTGAATAAAACAGGAGCCCCGGATGCTGGCGAGAGCGCGACTTGTCGCGAGCGCCGGAGAGAGGAAGCGAGGAAGCCGGCGGCCTTGATGACCCGCCCGCGGCGATCGCCTCTCCACTTAGATACACCTCTCGGAGAGCCACGTACACCGATGCGGCCGCTGCACGGGCAGACTCCGAGCGGAGCAGCGGAGCAGCGGAGATTAGAGGAAGGGAATTCGAAATCGATCGGCCGATTGGTCACACGGCGCGCGCGCGCGCGACCGAGCGTATACACTTATGTTACGTTCGCCGTCGGCCCGTCGATAATTGAGACCTCATTTTACGCAACATCGAGTTTTATTAATGGCCGGAGCGGAGGACGGTTGCGCCGACTTTATTGTACGGCCGCGCGAACGCCGGATTAGCGGATCGCCTCCCCGGTCGATCGCGCCGCCGAGGGAATTCCTGCAAGTTGGCCGGAGAGAGCTACTGCGGGAGCCGGGCTTTTGTTCGCGCGACCGGGCATTTGCATTCATTGTGCCGGCGACGCGCGGCGCTCGGCCCGTTGAGGTGTAATGATCCGCCGCTCGGACGGTTATTGAGATTTAATGGGTTGTGAGGTATTTTTTTCAATTGAGTTAAGCCTAAGAGCGAGATACCTACTCTGCCAAGGGATCGTTTAATCGATTACGGAGTCATCGTCAATGAGCCTCGTAATTTCTAAATTGAGCCATTTTTTTGCTGCACTTGAGGAGATTGTTTGTGCATTCCTTTAAATTACCGTTCTAGCGGATAATTTAATTCGATGATTTTCAGGCAATTGTATGATTATGTTATGCAATATCTCAAAATAATGTTATGGTGGATTTTACACACGTTTGGATATGGCAATATATATTTGGGGATACAGTTTAACACTGACTATTGCACTGATTATTTTGAGTACAATGAAAATTCGAAAATTTCTTTATCCAAAATTAGCTAAATTAAGATTCTTTACAACAAAAATAATTTTTGAACGTTACAATATTATGAATAGGTCTTAATTTGCAAATATGCAATAATCTTTTGCGCTGTTCTGTACACTTAAATATAAGTGCTAGAACTTTCGAGTGTATTAAAAGCCTAATTAATGTAAGCCATACTTAATATTCGTCTCTCTTAATATATAAGCTGACCTTACGAAAAAAATCTACTTATCGCCAGCTCGGTGCGTGTACACCGTATACATAAAAGTGTCTAATAAATCATGAGCGAATCATCCCGAGCTGGGGTGCGCGGATAGATCCTCCCGAGGTCCGCAGCCCACGGGGCAAGCTCGAATTCGCGGCGATCAATTTGCGCGTGGGAGAAAATACACCGTAAAACGAGCAAATCCGCATTAACGGCTCTCTTAGAATAATAGCCCCGACCGAGAGCGAGCTCCGCGCGCGCCGAAGAAGGTCACTCCGTTTCCAACCCCCGAACGCGCGCGGCGCGTATGCAGTCGCATTTTCAAATCGTAAAATCAAGTCGATTATTTGTGGCTCAAACACCATTATACGTATACACTGAGCCCGTGCGCCGTGCCGCTCGCTCGCTCGCTCGCCCGAGCTCCGCGAGAAGATTTAGCGTCGAACAATTGGAGTGTCACCTTGGTCCCCCTCGCCGAAAAGCACCTCTTGGCTCTCGCGCTTGTTACAGTCGCCCCGGGGCGTTCCTATTAAAACGTCGAAATGGCCAAAGGCGACGCTAATGCTGTCCAAATAGGCGAGAGCGGCTTTTGTTGCCAGCGTTAGCCGAGCGCAAGCGGCCCGCGTAGAGGGGAGGGACAGCTGCGCTTGCACACGAGCCGCCCTATCAGTCATCCGACGTGCTCGACTTCTCTGCCCCCTCCCCCCGCTCACCCTGCTATTGCCCGCTCGACTTTTCGCGCGCGCGCGACGCTTACGGTGTATGTAACTATAGGTACACCTCTCCCGGGACACCTCCTCTTTATGCCGGGATTATTGACTCGGCCGAAACGCTGTTTGCGCTGCGACGAAAAATTTATACGGACGCGGCCCTTTGTGCCGGTGCCGCGCCTGTTGGTTTATGCCGATGAGCTGGAACTGCGCGGAGCTTCCTTTTTTTTCTCTCCGGGGGGGTTGATCTCCGCTTTTTTCCTCCTACTTGCACTCGAGCTTCCCCGACTCGCGGGAAATTCACTGCGCTTGTTTTACCTACCGCAGGAAAAAGTATCGGGAGTAATTAAGGGGCTAAGGGGGGGGGGCGATCGCGGACTAATAGAGATGCACGAAAAATTTGGCGTGACAGTGCGGGAAAAATCGACGTGATTTATGGAGAATCGCGCGCGCGGATTACAGTCACGCCGATTTTTGACGCATTTCAAGCGGAGAAACGGCGATTCGATGTAAGCGCTATGTAATTTTCCCCGCTTTGGCGGGCGAGGAGTTTTTCGTTGCAATTTAAAAGCGTTTTTCCATGGATGCCGTTAATTTTCAACGGTAGCGATCGTTTAAAAATCATCCAGTCTTTATTCCTTTTCCTTTCTCGAAATAAGACTTTGTGTGGGTTTTCGGTTGTCATTAATTATAACTGTATTTAGCATTTTTTCCCATGGTATTTTATATAGGTAAACAAAATAATCGTATAATATTAAATGGTATTTACGAAATCCCAACACATGACAGCTAAACAATCACATGTACTATAAAGAAAGTAAAAAATTATCTATTGCATGCATTAACAATACCAACGCAAAACTTATTTATAGATGATCTAGTATAAAATAAAATAAAATAATTTTTCTGAATCATTTTAGGCATCCACCGCAATTATAGCATAGTTACACAATATCGAGTTATACGTACACTTCGAAAAACAAGCAAACATTGATAATCAAATATAATGGGTTTTTTATATCCCCATAGTAAATGAAATTCGCAATACAAAGTAGCAGAACAACTGATGCTAACGGACCGCGCCAAAAATAGGAAAAATCGCATCCCAGGGGGAAAGACCTTGAAGAACATTTCACGCGAGATCTTCGCCGCCTCTCCGCAGTGGCGAGCGATGAAAAAATCATTAAATCCGCAAGAACAGGGCGAATCTGCGGTGTGTATAGCCTACCGGCCGTTCTCACCGGCTTGACGGATTGCACCGACTCGATCGCCCGCCCCGCAAAAAGCGAGCGCGGCAGAGCCGCAACCAGAGAGAGAAGGAGAGAGGTGGATGGATAAAGAGGGAAAAAAAGCAAGGCAGGCACGTCGCAGAGGCTACATAAGTTGGAAAAGTATCAATAATGATGTCGCGGCCGGTCCAACGTGTGTCCGGGCGCGCACGTACGCTTCCCATCCATCATCGACCGGTTACTATTTAAGCCGCAGCGCGACGACATTAATTCATCGTTAGGGTAGGAATGGCCGCGCGGCCCATCCGCCCTGACACCTCCGATGATGCATCGATTTTTTCTTTCTTTTGTCGGAGCGCGTCGGTCCTCTTCTCGCGCGAGGCGGCGAGAGGCCCGGAGGTCCGGAGCTAAGTAACCGGAAAATTAAGCGTTTTTCATGCCGCACCTGAAAGAGAAATGTTTTTGTTGAGGTTCGCGATGCATTTGAAAATGTGGAATAAAAATATAGACATAGAGATAAACGACAACAAATGGGAAATAGAATATTTATTTCAATTTGAATGGCAGCAGAGGAATCTGGATTTCGTTAACCGTATCGTGCGTTCAATGAAAGCAATGAAAATGGAAAGGTCTCCAAAATTCCTGAAAATTTTCGGAGCAGAATTGATACGGATTTGCATATATACGAGAAAGGGCATCATTTTTAAAATGATTCAGCGCCCTCTCAGAAGGGATTATTTATAAGAAACGTCACATCGCTCGCGGCGAAAAATGAATTTTTTACTCGTCAATCGGAACAATGTCGTCGCTGCGCTTAAAGTCGCGACTTCCTCTTCCCCGATCGATGAGCGCTCGCTCAAACACACATAAACACGATAAATTATACTTAGCTCTATTGGAGCTGCCCGGACGATTAAGTATATCCACGTCGGCTCGTAATATTTGTGTGCGAGAGTAAGGTGTGGGGGCCGGGCCGGAAGGAGCCGGAATTTCTCTCGACGACGCAGCCGTGCGACTCGGGTCCTCGGCGCGTGAGGAGGAGCGAGAGAGAGGGAGGGAGAGGTGGCCGGAGCTGAAAAGGTGGCCGTATACACACGTCCCGGCGAGCGAGGATCATTGTGCTTGGGCACAGGAGCCGCAGGCATTGGAAGCTGCTCGTTATAATAGAGATCAAGAGGCATAATAGACCGGGGCCGAGGGAGCGCGGGGAAAAAGTCAGGGAGCGCGCGACGGGGGAAGAGAGAGAGAGAGGAGTTGACCTGTGTCGCCTAATTTGACGCTTAGAGCCATTGTCGCCGGCAACAGATTTGTGTTAGAGGCAGTTAAAAGCCAGCGCCGAAAGCGAGACCCCGGGCCCCCTTTATTATACGGCTAATCGCTTATAACACAGCCGAGGGGAGGGAGAGCGGAAAAAGGTGCACGGCCGAGTCGGCCGAGCGACAAATTTTGAAATTTTCCGGCTACGCGCGCTTTTGGACCTTTGTCGTGCAACGCCCGATGATTATCCCCGCGCGGGCGCACAATATGCGTGCCCGGCAAGCGACGCCGCGGCTTCTCACCTTCCTACCATTCGGGCGAGCCTTTCTCCGCTCGCTCGCTCGCTCGCACCGCTATACTCCCGCAAGCCTTTTTATTATGTCGATTCCGTGCTGCAGCCTCTTTATGCTTCCGTCGCCTTTTTCCGGGGACGCTTTTCTCAGCGGGATTTTCAGATTATGCCACGGTCAATGCTCGAATTGCCTTTGTCAGAGGATGGCTCTGACTTTTTTTCATAAACTCAGGGGGGGATTTTGAGGGAAATTTAAAACTTTTACGAGTCAAGAGAATTTCTTTCATAAAGCTGATCTTGCTGCGGCTATTGAAACGTCAATAGCGCTTGCTCAATTGGAAAAGCATACTCTGATTTATCTAATTTGGTAGTGTGTTCCGTTTCTGTTTTTATGAAGATTGATTGATGAATTGCATTTTTATTAGCGGCATTTATAATTTCAGTTTATTATCACTATAAGCATGGATAATCGCATGCATTTCTTTTTTCCATACTTTACCATTAATGTTTTTCAAATTGTTTCGCATTTCTTAAATACACATGAAATGTAAGCTTTAAAGCGATACAATGAATATAAAACTTTAAACACAACAATATAAGAAAGCGCACGTCCGAAATGAACGACTCTATAACGACGTCACCTCTTGCGCGTCAATTGGGAGGAATTAGCGCGCCGCCGATAATCTCCCGCATTAATCCGGAAAAATTCGTAGTTTATACGGCTTAAGCACGCGCGCGCCAGTCGATTGATCGAAGGCGCGTCAACGGACTGCGGCTCGTCCTCGCGGCCCCGGGTCGCAGATGCGCTCCCTTTCGCGGCTCGCATTATCGTCCTCCTCGCTTTCTTTTTTCCCCCGCGGGCTCACTTTTACGAGCTGCCAACTCGGCGTTAACGCGATTCCGCGCGATCGACTGCCGCGCGGCGTATTTATCAAAGTCGCTTGGGTGCGCGGGAAGAGAAGAAAGAGGGAGAGAGGGAACGGCATTAAAAAGCCATGAGGGAGGAGGAGCGAGGATAGCCGACGGCTCGCGAGCGAACGCCGCGGGCGGTCCCGACTGTAATGAGGCATTAATGAGCAGCCCCGGTCTCCGGTGCTAAGATTCGTCTTTTAGCGCTTTTTTACTTCTTCGGAGATTCGGAATTTATTGAATTGTTGGAGCTGAAATGTGGTATTTTTTGTTTGTGTCGTATATTCATCGCATACTGTTTTGAACGAAATATCGAGTTACAATTTCTTTTTTCGCGTTAGTTGTTTTAGAAGTAAAAATCCAATTCACTTTGCTAAAAGAGCCTGTTTAATTTCAAAACGTTTTTAGTATGAAATTTATGCTATAGAGCCAGAGGTATCTACCCTTATACACAATTTGAAACTGATAAGTCCAGCATTTCTTCCTACTTCCGAAAATTGACACTATCGAATTTTTACATTTTTCATTTTAAATGAGAATTTCAACAAAGTACCGAATGGCTAACTAGCAAAAATTGAACCAACATTTTTCTCTTTTCGTGGATTTTAATTTAAAAAGCTACAATACAGAAAGTACAAAAAACGTGAAGAAACCCCCGAACGAGCGAAAAAAATATCTGATACTCCATCGTACGGCGTCAGAGATACAGCCAATAGGAAATGTATAACACAGGGACGCGGAAACGGCGAAAAAGGCCGTGGAAAAAAGCGACACGAGTGGGGTCGATGTGTAAGAGAGACGCGCGCAGCAGCTAATAAATTCGGCGCGGAGATATCGGAAAAAGATTGGGATCTCGGTTTCTCTCGTCGGCGGCGCGGCGCTCACGCGCGTCCGTGAGGATTTGATTCGGGCAAAGCCCGCGGGAGATACGCCCGCTCGCGCGAATATTTACATTTTTATTAAAAACATTTACAACTCATCCGTCGCGAGTTGAGCGACTTATGTATTCGGTCGAAGGCGACGCACCCCCCTCCCGGCGCCGCGCGCAAATTCAATTATCTCGGTAATCCCGCAATTATGGCGAATGGATTTGGGAATAAGGCCGGGAGAGGACGGGGTCGACGTCAACGGCGGATAGACGCGTGGAAAAAGCCAGTCGATCGGACGACAAGCGGGGGATGCGCTCCGGCCGTATGTCGCCGATTGACCAGTGCAATGATGCAAGTATTAGGTGATCGTTCTTTCCGAAATGAATGGTCGCTTTAACTTAATTTAATTTAAGTTTCATTATTGCGAACAATTTTTAGTTTATTAGAATAGTTTGAATTTCAAGCCATATATAACGTGGTATCAGCGGTCAATTTTTAATAGAGTAAAGCCTGTCTTTTTATACAAGAAATAGTTTAGTATTAAAATTTTTGATTAAATTTTTTACTAAATAAACTCTCCAATTCTTTTATTAGTGGAAATTACTCGAAATGTTTTATTTTAACTGAAATTACATTACCATTCTCGCTAATCTTCGAAGCAACAATTTAACGGCAACGCCGTCCTAACGACCTTTAAAAAGGTCGACCTCCTCTGGAAACTCCGACTTTATCCGTCGAATCTTATGCATCGACGATGTAGCGGAGGCAGGTTGACTTCTCTCTCCTCCGGTCCCCACGCTAATTTCTCTCTCCGGCGGCGTCGGCGCGGCGATTCTAATCCCGGATTCAGCACTCAATTTGCCGCGTTACACAGCGGTTTCGCTCCTCGCCGGGCTTGCGAACCCCTCCTTACACGCGGCCCCGCCATCGACTCACCCCAGCCGCCATCCACCTCCTACGCGACTCTCCTACGATTTTACTGATAAACAAATCTCCCGCATAAACGACTGCTGTGCCGCGCGCTTTACCCGACTATTTTCTCAACTTGCGCAGTACACCCAATGAATGTTACTTTGCATTCGGATAATTGCCTCGAATTTTTTTGTGCATGTTTTGCTGAGCTGACTTTACTTGTTTAACAAACCTGCATCTATATATTTTCACTGTTCCTGTGTAATTTGTTAAATCTTGTTTTTTATTTCGGTGAAAACAATAACGGTAACAAAATTTGTTGGAAACAAAATTATTTCATAAAACTTTTTCAGTTAATAAAATTGCTGTAGCAATTTATAACGATGTCACAAATTGACGTAGTATGAAGTGCAATATACAACGTACCAGAAAAATGCGACAGACGATAAGAAAAGTAAAATGCATGCAAAGTACGTATTTATATATTTTATAAATTAAAAAATCACTTTTTTTCTGTAAAACGAAAGAGTACGAAACGAATGCCCGTCAAATGCTACACGGGTTATAGTTGTAGAACCGCCGCCCCGTTGAAATCCGTCTCCCCGATGCGGAATCTCGCCGCTGGATTTTGAAAAACCGCGGGCTCGGATTAGCCTCCTCCTGATCTATCCGGGCAATTTGTTGTCGATAAGCTACGCGCGCCGATTGTAAAAAGTCCCACCCGTCAGGCAGTGTATGCGCACAAAGGAGGAGGGGGGTGGTGCGATCGGCGCGGGGGTCTGAGACGAGGGTTAGCCTTTCGAGCTTCCACCCTCGGCGCATTTAAATTAGATTAGATAAGTCAGTCAATGCGGCGTTCAAAGTAAAAGCCGGGATTTCGCGTGTCGCTCGCGCGCGCTTGCGACAACCGGGAGGAGGCCGGGAATCATTGCGGCCTAATCGAAGAGAGCCCGCCGGCCGGATGATCGACGACTCGGCGCGCGAGCCGGAGCCTGACGCGCCGTTAACCGCACCGGAGACCGACGCGTCAGGTCGGCATGCGACCCGATCCTCCCCTCCTTTTCTGCTTTCTCTCGACTCTCTCGCTCATATCTCTCTCCGGCCTTTTTCACTGCCTCGGCTAAACGACGCTAATGTACGACTGCAGTGGGCTGCGAGAACAACCCCTCCCCTATCCTGACTTGCGGACGCTTCCCTGATGTATGTGAGTATTTAACTTTATTGATATATACAAGTTATATTATTTGCTATCTCCCGGGATTTAGTTGCGTGTTTTTCTTAAGAGGATTTTCGCCGTTCTTTGCGCCATTAAATAAAGTACGTGTTACTTTTGTATTTTTATATAACTTTTATGTTTTACTGCTTTGTTTTCTTCTTTGTTGACAATTACAATTAATGATTAATACTCGGAGAGTTTTTTTTATGAAAATAGCTGTGTAGCTATTAACGTTGCTCAACACCAAATAGCACTGTAATAATTATTCAAGTACAATTAACTTATCTCTGCTTCACAAGAGATAATGAGCTTCAGTCAAATTTCTCTTATTCTTTTTTATCAAAAATTAGCTGAGAATATCAAATCTCATAGTATTTTGTGATACATTGTTCTATCGAAAAAAAAAAACGCGAAGAAATCTCCAAAAGGTTAAAACATTATTTTCCTTCCAGACAAAGCAAACTTCGGTAGCATCTGCATCGATTCCCTCAAAATAGCGAAGGACAGTTAACGGTCGGTACGCAGCGAGCTTCTCGCGCTCCGCACCTCCCTCACCTTTTGTCTCGACAAGCTTTTTTTTATTCATCTCCCCGTAAGCCTTAGCGGATCGTGGAACCGCCGCGTCGCTCGCGTCCCTAATGACTTTTTAACGCCCGGGAGAATTCGCCGGCGTCGATCGACTTTTCCCCGGGAAAGCTTGAGGGCCTACCAACTTTTTGACTTTTCCACGTGACAAACGCGAGAATTATTGCTCGCGCGCCGCTACGCCCACGCGCGGATTTTCCAAACTCTCCGTATGACTTACAAAGTATTGGACGGTAATAACACGAGAAAGATGGAGAGGAAAAGCGGCCCGTCTAATCAGCCTTTTAAACTCGGCGCAGGTTGCCCGATGTCGTGAATCCAGCAAATTTATTCATGTATGCCGATGGCGGAGCTTTTTCTCCACGTTGGCGCGCCGAATACTCGACGATTCTTATCTTTGATTCCACTCATTTAAAAATCTATACTTAAAGTTCAATTATGAAAAAATGTATCGGTGTTATGAAATATTAGGATGTATAAAAATAAATCGTTTTCGTTCTCTAGAAAATATAGCTATTATGTCTTCCAAAGGAAGAGTCCAGGGTGCAATTTAAATAATTTCTCTGCACTCGTCACTTCTGCATCTCGGCATCGCCGATCGCCGCACTAACTACCTATCGAAATCAGTGAAATCCTCTACATAAGCGCACTGCATCGAGGTCGCGCGAAGCCGCAGGGATCAAAGGTCGAAAGCCGGGGGGTATTCCGCCTAGGAGGCGCGCTCCGTACATCCGGTCGCTGCGGGGGTGGGCGGCGCGGGGCACGGGAGACGGGGGTTCCGTCGGGTGCTCGCTTCGGCGGTCCTGCCATAAACAAGTGCTTACCGCAATCTAATGCGTCCGTAATGGGCCGCGCGCCCCGGTATCTCCCCCGGCGCTCGCTCGGCTCGCGCGATTTAATTACTATGTAAATGTCGCGCTCCCGAAAGCCCGGGGCCCGGCTGCGCCCGTCCCGCTTTTCTCTCTCGCTCTCGCGCCCCGGGAGCGCGTCGCCCGATGTCCTTAATTACTTTGTACGTTATATTATGGGGAAAGCTCCGGCGGAGTCCTCCTCCTCGCAGCCGCCGCCGCCCGCGACTTCACTCCATTAGTCCCTTTCTTCCTTCCTTCCTTCTCTTCTCTTCTCTTCTCGTCGCCGACTTCCAGGGGTATAACTGCCACCTGGCATGGCCCCCGTGTTTTTGGCTTTGTTCGACATTACTTATTCAGGATTCAATTAATTCGCGGCGCTGCCCGACGAATTGATATTGTTTTGCGCGAGCCTCGAGGAGGTCGCTAACAGCTGCGCCGTGGCGGTCAGCGGACACTTTGTCAAGTCGCTCCTTCGTCGGAGCTCTCCATTATTCGTCGGCGATCGCGTGCGGGAGTCACTTGGCGATCGCTCGCCGGCGAGGGGGAGGAGGGTGATGCGGGAGATCGATGCACAAGCGATCGGAGTGCCGCAGATGCCGCGTTACACGGAGGAGGCGCGCACAAAAGCGCCGAGTAACGGCAACGCACGGGGACGCGGAATTTGTCATCGTCCCGATTGCAGCGGAGCTGCGTCACGATTTATCCCCGGCCTTGACGAATATCCTAGCTTCACTCGCGACGCAACGCCTTGTTATCTGCAGTCTTAGAATTCCTTTCGGCGGATGAGTTTGACTTATTTAGAAATCGACGGTGCGCTCGTTTGCTTCTGATCGCAATCGCGAATGCCGAGGAAGATAAAGTGCTCCTGGGATTTCCTTATATTTATTGCATTCAGTGGGTCCATTAATGGCACTTGCAATGTAACGATTGTGGTATTGGTTCTTTACGGAAAACGGACGAAAGAAAAAATGAAAAAAATGTAATAAAAATTTTAATAAAAACGTAAGTCTTATCTTCCAGAAGGGAAAAGTGAGGTATATCGAGATCCTTTAATTTTTTAATTTAATAGAAAAATGAATTACTTATTGATTTAACACTTTACATCACCTTTCCTTATAATTATTAATTCGATAATCGTTTCAAGTTCACTTTTGCACAAGAATAACGAATCACATAACATCGTCGCAATGGATAATTTGATTTTTCCTTATTGTATTACTTTCTCCAATTAATTACACCACACAAATGTAACGTATATTAACAGAGAAAACATCCCACTCACCGAAAACCCTTAAGCACATCATCACGCGAAAGACAAACGAACCTCGGCGGCACCTCGACAGCCCTTCACCCTATCCTTCCTACGGCGCGCGATAACTTCGCAGCGCTTAAAATACAAAAGAAACGCCGGCGGGTTGAATCCGAGCTCTTTTATCCGCCGCCCTTCCGCCCCCGCACAAGCGAATAATGAATCGTGGGTGCGCGTCGCGGAAAATAGTCATCGGGTGCCCGTGGGGGCGGCGTGAGTTATGGCTGCTCTGTGATATCGATGCATCAATTTGACTAAACGAAGGATTAATTTAATAACAAGTCAGCGTGCAAGCCGAAGGGGGAGCCAGACCGCGCGCCGCGCCGTGATCTATAGCGAGCGGACGGGGCGAGGCGCAAGTGCGCGATTCACTCGGCCGCTTGTGTATCATACACCGGCCATGTGGACCGTCGAGCTTAAGCGCTGTTTTTGCTGATTAGGCGGGACGGATTTTCCAAAATTTTCGCCCTGCCCGAGGTTGATGTACACGCGAGATTATTTGAGTTTCCACTTTTTGCAAAGTAGTTGTTCAGTGGATCGTCAAATTTGGTGTATTTTTGTAACTCGATCTTTTGAAAACTTTTCCTATTATCTACTTTTGATAAAGAATAATTTATTCTTTATCAATTTTCTTAAAGATATAAAAGAAGAAAATATAAACGATTATTTTTATCGAACGATAATGATGCAAATACGATGCGAGTTATAAAAAGAATTATTTTAATCTCTGCACGGTATAAATATGAAAATGATATTCAATCCTGAAAGCATCGCGCTCAAATAAAATTTTTAATTGTCGCGTATGATGCCAATGAAATTATATTTATTATGACAGAAAATTATTTACGTATGAAGACTCGATCGTCTGCTTTTACGAGCGGCAAGAGACGAATTGATCATTAACTTGCACATATTCAGCCCGGAAGATTTACATTTTACCACTACCTTTATGACAAACTTTTTTCCACCTCCTCGATCTTCTATACCGCGTATGGAAGATTAATTACTGAGACACAAAAGCCGGGCGAAAACTTAAATCCGCCCGATGACCGACTATTCGCCATTGACAAAAATATCCAGGGGCTCGTTAAATGATTGCCCCGCGGCCGCGAGATTTTTTTGCGCCGTAAAAAATTTATACGACCGACCGGACAAGACGTCGCGACCTCTTCAAATCGCGGGGACATCAGCGGAAATTTTGCAAAAGGAAAGATGAACGTTTAATGATCGCGCCGCGATAGTCGAAAATAAACAAGCGGAGGATTTGTCTATTGTGGTTAACGATGATTTCATTTTTACGCGGCCCATCAAGTTGACTTTAGAGTCGCGCGTAAATATGATTTAAACTATTTAAGAAGCAGTAAAATATCTCGCATCGTATATGGTCGACACGGTGCAGAAAATAAACCATGGACTGTGTAATTGAGGATACAATAGTTTGTTATTTCAAGTGAGGAAGTGTCTATGAGGTATAATAAGAAAAGAACGAAGAAATCTAGCGAAGCTGAATTTGTGAAACCTTGTAACGCGTGTACCGACGTATCTAAAAATAAACAGGGACAGTTTTTTACTTGAGTTTGTTTAAGCAAACAGTTGTATACTTAAGGAGATATCTACTAATCTTCCTCGCTTACATTATCGAAATTTTAATGAGTCTATTTTAAAATTGAACGATAACAAATTAGATGAATTATTTATTTTTGCGGAGCTGATGACAAATATCAAATATATGTATTACAATTACAAACGATGCAAATTTCAAAGAGCAACAAACGAAGTTTTACAAAGAAAATCCTGGACAAGACATAGACACAAAGTGGAATCACGGAAAAGAAATAGCAAGGGAGAATCCTGGCAAACGTCACATGAAAGTCACCTGAACGAGTACCGTCCGTCGTCCTGTTCATTACGTGCGATCGAGCAATCCCGTCCTCGAGGGCCGATCCTCTTTATTATTGCAAGGCAAGAATAACAGGGCGACAGGGGCTGCGCTGCGGACACGGTAGCGCGTGACAAACTCCGCTCCCCTCCCTGCGGCTGTTTGTTGAGACAACAGTCCTCGCGGCTTGTTTGCCGAAAAAACAGGCGGACCGCGCGCCTCCTCCGCTTCTTCTTCTTCCTCGTCTCCCTCTTCCTCCTCCGCGTCCACCCTCACCGTAAAAAATCGCCCGACGGCTCTCGTCGCCTCATTTTTTTCCCCGCTGCACAGTGGCGCGAGGCCCGGGAAGCATCGGTGTCGCCTCCGGTTACACCGACGACAGGGGGATTACACCGGGCGCGAGCACGATTTTTTTTCTCACGGGGCGCGATGATGAGCCCGCTCGTCTCCGGCACTGATGCGCTTAAATATAGGAGCGAGTGTTATGTCGGACTTGAAAAAAAGGCAAATATTTTCGTGGAACGAGCACGGAATTATTGAGGGCCGCTATTATCCGCCGTCGCTCCTGGCATGTGGGAGTTTTTTCAAGGGATCCTAGGTGTAATGTGATTTAATTGAGGAGACGCCGAATGAATAGTAATGCCGCGTCTAATTAATCTTGAGACGTTTATTGTCCTTTTATTTTCGTTTGCAGCTTTAATATGTATAATTTTTTATTATTCTTTATATAAACATGCGATAGTGAAAAATTAATCACTCTTCGTGAAGAAAATGTATATAAAATACAGATTACTTGTATTAGAAAAAAAATTTTTTTTTAATTATCTATACTTTTATTACTTTGGTTGACATAGATTTGCACAATCTTTATATTAAAATTCTTTATTATTATGAAATAAATACGACATAAGTACTTATACATTATAAAATATTATAATGTGGTATAACAACAACGTACACCCAGTATGATAAATCGATTCAATTTAGTTCACGGAATATCTCTGATTCCATAATCTTATCATTTTTATTAAAACGAAGCGATTCAAACATGTTTTATTACCCATTAAAACGGCATCACGCTAAAAAAAGCATACTCGCAGCAATTACAGAAAACGACTCCCCGCAATAATTCAAGCGCATCGAAAAAAATCCCCGCGACGAATTCAAAATTCAATCCGGACTTGATCAACGATATCAAAATACATCAAGCCAGCACGGCCGCGCCCGATAGCATCGAATCCCTATTACGCTTTATTAAATGTCCCTCCCCTCCCTCCCCGTCCCTCCCGTCTAAAATAAAAAGCACAACAGCCAGCTAAACCGCCCACACGCGACCCTCCTCAGACTCGGCCGCGTCGCAGAGGAGGAATTGAGAGTCGACGTGGGGTCATTAAAAAAAAAGAGGGATAAAAAAAAAGCGGCGAGAGAGGGAAACGAGGGCCGAGCGCCGCCCCGTTATACGGGCACCTACAAAAGCCGCGGCGTTCGACGCCATCGCCGTATATACGCGCGGGGGCGGGCGGCGCTGGGGGTGGGGTGCGGGGGAGGCGGCAGGGGATTCGGATCTCGCGCGAAGTTACGCGGCCGCGCGCTCGTTTTACTTTATTGCCGGGCGCGGGCGCTAGCCCGATCCAATAAAAGTCCCAATAATAATGTCGGATGTTTTCCGATGCACCCCGGCATTTGATTTAGTGTCGGCCATTTTGTGATCACATATCTGCCTCGTAAATCTCGCGGCCGCGCGCCGCGGCGCCAGCGAATATCAAACGTCGATGCGCCGCCGCCGCCACCGCCGCCGCGCGTAAAATATTACCGAGCGCCCCGCGCGCTCGCTCGATGCTGGCTCTCGCGCGTCCCGATCTGTCTTTTCCTTCCACCCCCTTTTTTATTTATTCCTCCTGGCTCGTCCTCTCCGTCCGCTTGCGCGGACTGCCATGGCTCTTTTTCCTTTTTTTTCCCTTTTCTTTTCGTGCAGTCGCCGTGTGGGTGTGTATAGGTGGTTCGCGCGGAAACCGAATTTCCGAGGTAGCTGTGTGCTTTGAAAGTATTGAAGGTACTGAGCGCTTTATGGGTGTATCGATTACTTTTTTTTTATTCGATAAGCTTCGGTCGAGGGGGCTTTTGATAAAAATTATTTTGCATTGGATATTGAAACTGTTCCAACGAAAAAAGAGCAGATTTCGGTACATTGGAAAAGGTAACTTCTCACTAACAGAATGTATAGAATAAATACATTTATTATTTTGCTTTATCTTTGTAAGAAATATAAGTCATAAACAGCAGAATTCTGCATGTTACCTTAAAAACATGGCACATTAGTGCATAAAGGATGTTAAAAACTGTATTTACGGAATGTATGTTTAGGCGGTATATGCAGTGAGAAATAAACTAAAGATTCGTAAGTCAGCATATAGGTGTATTTATTTATTCATTATTTGTAAATGATTCAACGATTCGTTACATCGTTTGAGATTACAGTAAACTAATACAAAATATTGAGATTTGACCAATGTTACAATAATACTTATGATTAAAATATTTATACATATATAGATTTTTTATATTTAGACATTGTGTGCTTGAAATGAAATCGTTGTGCTGATAAATAATTTGTAAATTATTTAGTAAATTTCTTTTATCACATATTATTTATACAATTATTCGCCTGAAACCTTAAGAACTAAAAATTTTGTAAGTAACATAACACGTGTTTTATTGTACTGATGAATTTAGAATTAAAAAATTGAAATTAAAAATCCGGAAAACAGTAAGAATGAACTTGAAGAGATTTAAGAACTTCATAATTAGTAATCGTAACGCAATGCTCTCCAGCACTGTTTTTAAAGATATCGAATGCGTCGTGATTGTCCCAGTTGTGTTCCTTAATTTCAATTTTTTTCACCTGTTTGCTTTGAGCATCGTAACGCGTCACAAAATAATTGAGGTTGTGCGGACACATCCACCGTGGCGTGATGAATTTTTCATCCACCAAGCAGTCTTTCGTAATTGTCAAGAAACCCTCAGGTAAATTATGTACGAAATGGAAATGCTTGTGATCAGATCTAAAAGAGGCCTCCTGCTTCACTGTGCCGTTAAAATTGAAGAAGGTACAATTTATATTATCGTTGCCGTATAGCAAACAGGCACCAAGGGTATCGTAACCGAACGAGTACTTCACTTCCGGTAAAAAGTACTCTGTTGTATTCCAGGTCTTCAATACTTTTGCATCTACAATAAATTTAAAAAATTTACGGATAGCTTGATTTTCAATGAACATATAATTCACTAAATAAACTTACCATCTTTGATGAAAATAAATTGGATTTCGTCTTTCTCGAATCCAACAGTTAAGTAACCAACTTTTCGTGAGTGCTTAATCAAATTTACGAGATGTTCTGTCGCGAATTTCTTGCCAAGTGGATCCCAGCTGGAAACGTTTGCGATGACAGTGCCATTGACATCGAATGTGCCTTTACATGTCTTATTATCGCATAATGCTTCAGGAAGTACCACGTCGTAGGTATCTTCGAAAGGCATCACATTGATGGCTTTGGGAGCGCTTCTCACAGGAAGCTCAGTCCTTATAATAATCTTGCGGCAACCGTTGCGCATATGGATGTTCACGATGTTCAAATAAAATGTTGCCTTGTACTCAGGGGCATCATAGTCCTGTACATTTTCGTCAGTCCAGAAAACCGCTGCTTTGTCTTGGCCCACTAGGACTACCTCTATCACTGGATAAACTAAGTCTCCATAAACCTTTGGCAAGGCCACCGGACACGAAATGATTTCATTGGAACCGTCGAAATTATCGGTCTCCAGCAGCACGTTGCAACTTTTTATTTCGGTTTTCTTTACGGAGTCGCATACTGCGTATAAGTACGTAGTGTTTTGCGTGTTGCTTTCATGGTACAATATTTGCTTATCTGAGAAGCTATGTTTGCTGGACAGTTGAAGCGGCTTGGCGATCACCACCTCCGCGAAACATGTCATTACTGTTGCTAAAAGCTGCCATTTTTTTAAGCCCATGGTTGTCTCTGAATTGTCGGTCAAATAAAAGAAAAAACAAATTTCTATTAATTTGAACCATAAAGAAATTCAGAATTCAATTAAAAAAATTAAAATATTAATTCCTTACATAAAAATTCAAGTATCTGCACTTATAAAAATGAGATTAAAGAAAATATATGATAGTCATTCAAGAATTTAAATTAATCATACAAACGTATGGCAATGTGTCTATACCTTATAAGAGAGTACACTAGGCTTCCTTCAGTAGTCACTTCAAAACTAAAAATTAATGCAGGAGCTCAGTTCTTTATATAGCTATTTTTTATGACAGTGAAAAATAGCGAAAAACGGGAATTTAAGAGACGACGGGGCACGTGAATACATTTTCCTATAGGTCAATAAATTTTAGTATGACTGGTCAAAAAAAATTTCTGACAAAGATTGCGTAATTTCAAGTCAGTTCATCAAAATTTACGGTTTCGGTTTCTTTTATTGTTTTTGCTGCAGCAAATAATGATGCGATAGATGTTGACGAGACTTTTCTCTCAAATCATGAACAAATCAACAAATCAAAAAAGTTTATATACCTTACAAATAAATGAATCAAATCAGTAAAAGTGGAAAAATTTAAGAATATCTGAATGATAAAATTTCAAGTAGCGAAATGTTGAAATGTGGAAGAAAAATGGAATTCAAAGGAGTAGAATTTCATGAATACATTATCGCGATCGGTCAATAAACTTTTCTGAAATTAATCACAGCATAATTTCTGGTACTAATTACTTACCTGTCGAGGATCGAACAAATCTTTTTCCCTTGGACACTCTCACAGATACCACATCTTGGCTATTATGTACCTTTCGCAGTTTTAATTAATATTTTCTCATTCGTCGTACCGCAATAAATCTTGCACTTTTTATTTTTTATAAAATATCGTTTTCTAATGTTTTTAGTATAAACAGTTAATTTTCTATTTAAGTCACGCAAAACATTGATGCAAAGCAAACAAAAAGTTCATCTACATTCTGTGAACTGGTTAACCTTGACCGTCGTTTAGCTCTAAGTTTTTTAGCTTGGTAGAGTCGCCTTACTGGTGAGTCAGTTCGTAAAATCCGAGCATTAGTAGTTACTTTCCACATTACAAACTTGAGTTCATAAAAAATGAAAATATTTAAGATTTGTGTGCCCCATCTATCAGAATTTATTTTTAATCAGCATATCGTTGACGATTTAGCTATTTTTCAAAATTTTTCATCATCTCTTTCTCATAATAATAGACCTCTGATCTCGACTTTTATCCTCAATTAAAATAGTGGTACCATCAAAATAACTTAATCAACTGACGTAGGCATTCAAGCACCAGCATGAAATAAAAATTCCATCGAAGACATCAAGCATCCCCGACTCCAGCGTGCATATCTACCAGCGGCCCTAAAGCGACATCCCATCCGACCGCCTCTGAATAAGATCCATCAAAGTTCCGAACGAGCAAAAATCGCGTTCGCATCTCGCCATTAGTAAATTGTAGCTCGCTCGCGTCCCGGTGTATCTGCCCGGCGCTCGGCCGGCGCGATATATCCGCTCTCGCGCGCCCCCCGCAAAAGGGGTGCTCGTACCGGCGGCGCGCAGTAAATGCAGCGACGAGCCACTCGCGCGAAAGAATTATAATGGTGCGGCTGGTTCGCCGGCGACTTTATGGGCAGTATCGCGGGGCGCGCGCGCGCGCGTGCAGCCGAGGGGGTGCGTGCAGGAATCGGCGGGTGGCGCGCGCGCGGAATGGACCGGGGACGGGAGAGCGCCGAGCGGTCGAGTAACGACCAATTAGATAACGAAACGTCAAACAGTAAAACCCGTCATGTTTATACCGATGGGGATAAACCGGCCCGCGCCTATCCGCTCCCACCGCCCCCGCGCGCTCCCTCCGAGCCCCCCGCTCGTCGCGTATACCGACGTTGTTACGTACGCGTGGCTGACGTTGCGCTGCGATCGACCGCGGAGATTCTCAAGAAGGGCGAATAATTGCGTTATACTCGGCGCGAATGGGTCGCTTTCGCGGCGGTGGCGTCGTTAAGTAAGACACCGGCGGTTTCTAACGGGCCACACAAACGGATCGGAAGCCAGTCGCTACGACGCGCGATAAATAAGGATACGATGCTCTGTTTACGGGCGGCCTACTGGACGGATCTTTACGATGCTGCGATGAGCGGCTGTTTAATCAGTTCAGGAGACGAATTATGGGGAAGGGAGCGCCGGAGATCACCGCCGCTTTGTTTTGCTTCGAGTTTATCGTTATGGGGATTAAGTTCGTACCTTGTGTCAAGTTTGCGCCTTTTCAGTGAAATCTTTTAGTGGTTTGACGCTATCTTAAGGATGTATATGTTGCAATATCCATGAAAACATTCAATTATCCATCCGGGCTATTTTATCTCCGCTAGAGTTGTAATAATAAGCATTACGCATTTTGAATCTATCGATTATTCTGATGAATATAATTTATCTAGATTAGTTCTCAATGATCAATTATTATAACAAATGATGGTCATATATTCGAGTGTGTTAATAAATATTATGATAGGTCGAATACTGCCAAGAAAAAAAAATCTGCTTAGAGACATCATCTTAATCATATTATAACTAATAGTTGCCTTAACCACCATTAAATACTCTGTTTCTCACGAATATTACAATAACAAGTTTGCTGAATCACCCAGTCGAACATTGAAACGCGCCGCAGCGGCGAAAACACCTGTCACAGAAATTTCGCGACTATCCAATTAATGCGAGAGGGGGGCGTTAAACCTGACTGGAGAAAGATCATCGGGACAGAGCGTTATTAATGCATCCGAAAATTGTAAGGAAATTCTCTCTAATGCTCCATTAGAGCCGGTACGCCGGGCCGAGACGAGTCGTGAGGGAGAAAAAAAAGGAGCGAGATCGCGACAAAGGGTCAGTAGCGCGGTAAAAGGCTTAGGCGAGAAAAGCCGCTCCCGGACGAAGGAGGCTAATGCTCACAATCGAATGGGTCGAGCGCGCGCACCTCTGAATGAACCCGCGAGGCTCTTTCTCGAGTCATCCTTACGCGCCGAGCCATTCAGAGCCGACTCCGAAACTTCCTTTATCAATCATTCGCGTGTTTATTCACGACGGCCGCGCGTCGCTCTTTTAAAAATCATCGCGAGTGAAATCTCGTTGGGTATAAGGAGCGAATATACCGACGGTCTCTAATTAGATTCGGGATTTCTTCCGTGGGACTGGGTGAAGGAGTATTTTAGCCAGAATCAGGCCTTGAAAGTTATTTAAGTGATGTCAGTATTTTCATATGTTTATTTTTATTATCTAAAAGTTACATTTATTCTAATTATCAAATGCCCCTTGGTAGTTATTATCAAATCGAGCAATGATTACGAGGAAACGATTTAAGTTTTTAACATGCACTTTTATCGAACATTAAAACTTGTATTTCTCTTTTGAAAATTTTGAACTGTTCAAAAAGAAAATTGTAAAAACTACAAATAATTCAGCATTTTCATTAGCTCGAAACGAATCTCTTACGAATGAGATTGACACTGAAAATAGAGTAAAATAAAGCGAACGGCGTTGCGCGCGGCAATTCGCGAGGCTCGGCCGCTTCGAACAAAAGAAAATCCCGAAATAATAAAACTCCGCGTATAGCTGCAGCCTCCCGCGCGCCCGTGCAAGTAATACAAAAGGCAGAGTCGCGCGCGGGAGCTAAGAAATCCGGATGATTAATATCCAGCCGACAGTCGGTGAAGCGGGCGGCCAATAAACGGGATAAAAATGCTCGTGAAAAATAGCTTGCTCATTAGGGCCTACAGTCACATCTGCGACCCCCCGCCCCCGCCCCCACCTTGTTGTCGTCTCGCTCGTCGGATTTATTAAAAGTCCGTCATGAGCTCGCGATTATTTTAATATTCCGACGCGAGGGAAAAATCTTAGGACGGGAAGAGAAAGAGGCTGCGCCGACAATAAGCGGCCCCGGGGGAGAGGAGGTCGGACCACCTGCGACCTGCGCGCACGTCCACGGTGTGTAGGCGCGCGCTAATTGCCGCTTCATTGGGGGATGACGGCGATTTTGGCGAGAGACGCTGTCTGCTCCCTAGAAAAGAACTGAAGCAATCGCTGTTGGTTTTACTTAATTAATTTGCAGAAAAATTCATGTTATTAAGATAGCAATCTGCAATCAAAAATTGTATGAATCACAATTTTACTAGTTTCATTTTTTAAATGAAGCGTTTATGTATAAATAAATGAGTGCAAGAGTTTTTAATTGTAGCCTTAAAAAGTATCTTTCTTCAGTTTAGAGAAAAGTAATATCATTATTTTACAATTTCATTTAATTAACAATTTTTTTGTTATCCATTTCTATATATACTTTTCGTAAAATATAGTAAATATAATTTATCAACGTCTACATAGTTTATATTGAAATTTACACTTGCTATCGCGCTGAATCCGATAATTAATTTACAATGCTGACTTATCAAACGCCCCTCGAAAAACTAATGAAAACATATGTAGAGATAATAAAGATTCCCTTATCGATACATAGATATTACAGCAAAACAATCAAGTAAAAAAAGTAAAGCAGACCCTCGATCTCCAGCAGGGAGATTAGGCAATACCAAAGAGGGAGGGTAAGGATAAAGAGACTCTATTGACACTCTGCGGTAGCACATGTTCGATCAAATAAAATACGACAATCCTCTCCTCGCGATTATTCTTTTAATGAAAATCCAAAGCTCGCGGATCGCACCGGTAAAGCAAGGCGAAAGATGCAATAGTAAAAATTACGGGGAAATTACGGAGTAGCGCGGGGGGGCACTTGGTTGCACGTGCACACACCTACGCCCGCACGCATCTACGTATACGACGGCGGTATGGGAGGGCAAAGGGGAGGAGGTGGGGGTGTAATAATGCCGAATATCTTGTGATCGATGGGGAGTGATTGAGTCGTAATATTGGAGCCCCGGTATCGCGCTACCATCTGTCGCGAGGCGAGCGGAGAAAAGAAAACGCGAGCGCGCGGCGGCGGTTCCGTTATTGCACCTCAGTAAACATCGAGCTATCGACTCGTTATACGGCGCGCACCGAGCGCGCAAGCAAACTAATATAATAAGCTCCTTATGTTATATTACACACCTACGGTGGCGCGCGCCCCCGGCGAGGCTTGTTGTTACCCGGCCGCCCTTTTATGCTGTCTCCCATGTCGTTTCACCTCCCCCATATTACCCGCCTAGAGTGCTTCGTTATCCTGAGGTTTCTGTTCCATTTCTTTTTGTCGCTGGGTTCATCGCTCTCGATTTTTAGATTCTTCTCGGAGTATCGTTTTGTGGAGGGTTGTGGGATTTTTTTTTCGCCGTGAATGAAAAATGTTATTGCGGATTCGGAAGCCATTCGTTGAAATGGAAAAATTCGAATCGTAATTTTCGAAGGTGCGGTGGTAAAAAATCGTAAGAGATCGATTTAAAATGGGATGCGTTTAAATAATTTGAATTTCATTAGTGAGGGATGTCCGAAATTGAATAACAATTTTAGATCTTAAACACTTGTATTCATTAATATTTTGGAGTAGAGTTTTTTAAGCAGAGTTAAACAGTCTGCAAAGAAAGTCAACTGTACACTTTTTTATATTTATAACTAACAATATTTTATTTTACTCTTACTTCATTGTGCTTTTGTACATTTTACAAAGTCTTCTCAATGAATACTTAGATGATTAATTAATTAAATAAATAAATTGTTATTTATTAAATATTTTTTTCATCGATTAAAATGGTACAGAATAATTAATATTCGTATTAAATTCTCATTTAAACAAAGAGATATATTACTGCAATTAACAAGCATGAACGATGCATTATTGTGTTTGATAAATTTAAAAAAGTTGGCATGAATAAAAAAAGTCAACATTCCTTGAATTCCTCGGAAATAACAGTGATTAATGACACTATTAAATTTGATAGTTGAATGGGCACAGGTAACGTTCTCGAAAGGATGGGGCCTGGGGAAGCGAGCCGCCCCGTATGACAACGAGTGCCGCATAAATGCCAAGTCGCTGGCATTGACGCTTCATACTCTAATGGTATTAAGTCTGCCACTATTTATTATTGTTGCATTCAGCAGCGCATCGCCCTCTCACTGTGTGCGCGCGATAATGGACAACAATTAGGCCCCGCTCTTTTTCTGTTGCAGGCGGAAAGGAAGCACCTGATAGTCAAGCGACGGGCAACTATTAGCGGTCTGAACGATTACTAGGAGCTAGTGATGACGAGCAACGGCGCGAAAAATCCCCGCGTCATTTAGTGGTTTTACCATAGTCAACAATAAATCACTTGTAACGAGAAGTATTCCGATTTCCTGTATGCCTCTTCTGCCGGGATTCAATGAAACAGTGACCTTCATTTCTTTCTTTCAGCGTTATTAAAAAATCTCGTGTAATAATGCCGCTATGATACAGTATATATAAATATATTAACAATTGAATTTCCGTAATCATTTCTCCACATGCACTTCTTCGTTGATGGCGGCAGGGTCGTTATTCGGCGCGCGCGCGCGCCACCCCTATCGTCATACAGTGACGCCGACATCGCCCAGGATCTCCGAGAGCCTCTCCAGATGCTTGTTCACCATGGCGTACTCCTGCTGGCTGCGAGCGATCAGCTGGAAGGCGTTTATGTACTCGAGCTCGGAGAACTGCGGACCCTGCTCCAGGACGCCGTTCAGTATCTCCTCCGGCGTCTCGTTAAACAGCTCGAAGTACTGACGCGCGTAGTCTAGTGCCAGTTCACGCGTCATCGTGATGTTCGTCAGCGTCTGCTGGAGGGTGAACACGTTGCGGCACATGCGCTGGATGCCGCTCTCGTCGATGCGCTCGATGTACTGCGCCGACGTTATCAGGATCTTGGCGATCAGATGGCCCAGACCCTCGAAGATGTACTGTGAAGTTTTTTGAAATTTTGATTTTATAACGATACGAGATTATTGCAAGCTTAAACAATACAGCTGTAAGAGAAACTGCACATTTTCTCTGTTTTAATTGTCAGTTGTTTTAAAGAACTACGAAAATAAAAAAGATTCAATGCACGAGATTCTGATGATAAAATTAACGTTACGTCTGACATAACTAAACATGTACTACTTATTATTTTGTTGAAGTACCGTTTTGACGGTTTACGGAATTCTTTGTTCTCGCTACACGATGAAAAGTTTACGCACGTTAAAGAAATATTATTATAAGTACCTTAGTCTTTTTAGGGTGGAGTGTCGTTTGCAGTGCTTCATCAATGTGTTGCAAAACCCTGCTGAGTTCCTCAACCCTCGGATCAGCTTCCTCAGGATCCTTGTTACCGCTGCAGAGAAGACTGGTATCGCCCCTTGGATGCAAATAATAGAAACACTGTACCCTGACCTACAAAAAATTCCACGACCATTCAAACCAATAAAAAAATTAATTCTTTACAAAAAAAAAAAACAGCTCGTCTTACCTCCAAGTGAAGGACGAGTATACAAGTATTGGCAAGTTCGTCGTAACCTTCGGCCTCCTGTTCGAGGCTCTGCACAAGTGATTCGTTGATAGAGGGTAGCGTGTTAGCATCGAGGTTCCTTTCGTGATTGGATTGACGCAGCTCCCGAATGAGCGAGCGAATTGACAGCGTGAACCACTCGATGCTTTCCTGCAGCAGGGCAAGGCTGCGCAGCTGCTCGATATCGGAAAGAATTTCATTCGAAGCGATACCGCCCTCGCCTAGGTTGCTCGCCAGTATCTCGGCCTCGCGTAAATTGCGCTGGCGAATGTCCTCCGGGCTCTCCTCGTCCTGAGTTTCCTGTCGACGCGGCACTCGCCGACCTGTCGGGCCTCTCCGGTAATACTGGGTTTCACTCTTCATGCTCTCCCAGTTTGGCAGCGATCTAGATTAGTTTTTAACAAAAGTTATTGATTTAGGTTTATTGAATTTTGTTTAATAATAAATAAATACATGAAATTAAAGAATCCAAAGTGAATACTCACTTGATGAATCTGCTAATATCTTCGTCCTTGAGCCAAGCGGCCGAGCAAATCAATCGATCGTGTCTGTCTGGCTGGACAATGCTTCGATAAGCGTTTTGGCAAGTCTCACGATAATTGTGCAAAACATTCAGGGTTAGGGTACAGAAGTGCTCGCCCTGTAGTGGTAATGCGATCATGAGCAATCGCAATTCAGCAACACACTGCTGAACCTTTACTGTACTCTAAAGAGAAATTAAGAAGATGATAATAAAAAGAATTTTTTCATCGATTTCACGCTTTTTCATAGAATTCTTAGATTTTACAGATTTATCTACCTGCAATAAGGGTCTGATTAGTTCGAGATCCCTCATGAGTTCTGGAGATGTTGTAGCGCGCCATGCATCTGAACTCTTCGTTGCTGTTTCTATCGTCGTAACAACGAGCACGTGGTGCCTTCCAAGGTATACTTCTTTTACGTAGTCCGCTAAGAAGTTGCTCAACGTACACGCTGGACTTCTGTGGAGCATAAATTTTAATATTTATTTCATTGTCTTTGAATTTGCTTTGAACATTTTTTACAGTTCTTTCAAACTCCAATGTTACAATAGTAGGTAAAAGAGAAATCTGTGCTTGATACACATTATCAATCGATTTTATTTTTAAATATTTTAAAATGAATAAAAACTTGGAAAATTACTCACCCAGTAGCTATTCCTAGAGCTCGTTCTACTTCATCAATAAATTGCATTATTGGCCTGAATATGAGTGTCACATTATTGGGATCAGGCTTACAAACTAATATTTTACTAGGTTTTGATTGTTTATCCTGCAATACAAAATTTAAACAATTATTTTACGCACATCTAAATTCAATTAAAGAAAAACGTATCTTACTGTTAAACTAAGGCTGCTATATCTATGATCCTTAAGATAATTATTGAAAGACACGGTATGATGCGTTGCTGAATCGAACTTAAACATTAACCCGTTCTTTTGTCGTTGTGGCCTCTTTTTAGTGAAATAGGCATTAATATCATTAGTTTGTTCATTTAAGGATACAGATGTTTGGAATGGTCCATCAACTACGTTTTGTACATCAAGATACTCCGTTAGTAATATTTGTAACTGCACAATAAAAATGTGTTCATTTAATTATGTAATTCTGCATTTAAATTAATGTAATTTAAGTAACTGATTTTTTATCTTACCACTGCTTGGATGTTATTCCAAACATCTGACATCTCGTAGATAGGCACTTCTAAATTATGTTTTCTTATTGCTTGAGCAAATCCACAAAGAGCTAAAGAGTGAGAGGCAATAACTTGTTGGAATCTTTCAAATATTATATTCAGAAGTTGTATAAGAGGTGATTGACTTGTTGATTCTCCATTATTTATAATTTTTATATTTACAGTAGACTGTTGCTTATCAGATAATTCTTTTACATTTTTAGAAGCATTCTCAATAATTCTCAAAAGTTCATTTTGCATCTGCACTTTGACAACCTAAAATTAAAAAGAAAATAAATAATTTTTTATTTATATAAATGGTTTTAAAAAGTAGTACAAACTTCTATAGCTTCTGGAATTTGATTCAGCAATGCTAGGCACTCGATAATTATAGCCAAAAAGTGTTCTGAGTTTTCTTCTGGATTTAAATTATTTTCATCCTCCACAATATTGTTCAGATCTTCTAATCCTACACTACTAGTTTTCCTATAAAAATAAAAGTATGAAATGATAGAAAATCGTTAAATAATAAAAAACTGTATATAGTTCAAGTATTAAAAGTTGTACCTAGAAACTTGACCAGATAAATATCCTGGCATAGAAACATCAAGTAAGTTTCTCTTTACTTTGCTACCTTTTGAACTGCGTACTTCATTGCCACGTTGAAAGTCTCTATTTGAACCTTGCCGTCTTAACCCTAACTCCTTTACTTGCTCTTTATACAAATGCTTATTTAATTCTTCTAATAACTTACTTATTAGTTTTGTTTTTTTAGTCTCTAAATCAGTTCTAACTTCTCTTAGAGCTTCTACGCCTTCTAAAACACCATCACCCATTGACAGGGCAGAAACAAGTAACTGTGTGGCGTGTAAATAATGTTTTTTCTCAAAGTAGCTGCTTAATTTAGCAGGAATCTCTTTTAGTTGGTCTCTGCAAGTCATTTAATGTTATATTACATAATACTTTGTAAACGAAAATAAAAAGTAATACAAAACTTACATATCATTTAAAAGATGTAAAACATGTTTATGTTCAACTCCTTCCAACCATAATTTCATAAGTTCCTCTCTTCTACAATTCAACAACTGTTTACAAGCATTCAAATTTTCTTTAACAGAATGTATCTTTTCACGAGCAGCAGTAACTCTTTCAGACAACTCTCCAAAAATCTAAACAACAATTACATAATGTAATATAAAAATTGAAATAAAAAAACACACAAATAGACTGACTTACTTTCATAACCTCCGTGAGGTCTTCTTCATGAGCCGAAACAAGTTCATCCAGTCTCTGATCGCATCGCTTAAAGTCCTTTTCAAGTTTTGCTTTCTCCACCTCTCGCTGTTCATTGGTTTCACTCGCAGAGAGAGCTCGAATCACAGATATCAACAAACCACTCTGCAACATGATAGTAGATATGCAAACAAGAATAAGCAGTGCATTGAACAGTTCCTTTCAGAAGTTAAAATAAAAAGAAGGGAACAAGGGCCAAAATAGAGAAATTGCGAAACGATGCAACAAGGTAAGTGTAACGCGATGACAGAAATACGCTCACCGTCTCCTTGGAGGGTTTTATACCCCGAGGGGGCTTGACCGGTGGCGCGGCACCGGTCTCCATCGCGGCGCCCTCGCAGCTTCGTGCCCCGCAGGCTCAGGAAGTCGCGGACGCCTCTCACGAGGGCAGCTCCCACATGCCGCGCTTGCCCATCGTATGCAGGTTTACCGAGTGTAGGAGGCGAGCACCGCTATCAACTAACGTGAATCCATCGCTCTGAACGTGTCTACGCTTCGCCGCCAGCTCTCGCGAGCAAGTGACTCAAGTCGCAGGTGGCTAGTGGCACCGATGAACGATTCCGAATGACTACAGATTATGAATGGACACGGACTGCGGAGACACCAGCTGACAGTATGATTATGGCTCTATAGGCAGCGGCGCAGCGCCTGCAAGCTGCAAGAAGGTTTTTTTTTGGAAAATATATGTTTTGGAGCTGATAAATAATAATAATTTTAAGAATAAGCATATTTGCTAAAATTTACGATTCAGTAATTTATTGTTGAATTATTTATTTAATTTATACACATTGAAGTGTACGATTTTTTTATAATATAAATTTCAATAATTTATTCGCGATTTGCTTATTTGTAATTGGCATAACGGTAACAATAAACAAATCAATATCGGTATTGTTGTGATTCTTCACTTGCAATTACTAAGTTAATAAATAAATCAATTAAGAAATCTAAAATGCATGAACAACAAAAACCTTCTAATGAAAAAATAAGTAGTATGTATATACGTAACGAATCAGCTTCCGAGTTTGGACTTTTGGAGTTTCCGATAGGCATGTATATAAAGTATGTATAATACTTTTATTTTCAAATTTGGCGCTAAACTAATTCAGCCATGTTTGCCTATATAACCACAAAAATTGTGTTGACAACCCTGGCAATTCCACGCAAAAATTGCTCAGTTGACTCCGTTTCCTCTTATTTCTCACTTATCTCAGCTAGTTGCATGAGTGAAGATTTTCGCGATTCGTCTGAAGCTGTTATCTGAATTAGACATTGCTCCTTTATTGGTGATTAAAAAAAAGTCTACTGACCCAGCTGTAGGCGTACTTTAGTTGACTGCGTCAAGAAAAGTGAAGCAGCTGGTCGAATGTAAACCGTCATTGCGAAATCCATCTTTTCAGTCTTACCGAGGATTGTGATATTTTTATTTAAATTATTTCTAGTCTTTATTACTCTGATTGTCACGTTAATATAAGTGTACCGTTATTTTTATTTTCTGCGTTGACTCAGGTCTAATTTATGTATATGTGTACAAAATTGTTATATTATCTAAAACTTTAGTTTTCTGAAGAAAATTAGATTGAGTAAATAATTGTATCGAAGAGTAAAAGCTACATGCACACAAAATGTCTACAAGGTATCTGAAGAAAGTTTACGGTAATGATGTTGCTTTGAAGGAAAATCACGAAGAATCAGAACCAGAAGCCAGTGATACTGAAGTTCGAACCGGGAAAAACCAACATTTTAATGTTTTTGACTTGGTAAAATTCTTGTATTTTATCTAAATTACTGTAAAATAAATTACCTTGAACATTTATATTTGTACATCTACAGATTAATTAATAATTTTTTTTTTTTCACATAGCTGAATGATAATTCTGAAAATGAAGTCGAAGAATCAGAAGTTAAAGAGGAAGAAGATGAAGAAGAAGAATGTACAGAGAGTAAAACTAAAAGCAAAAAGAAACGAAAAAGACACAGAAAGAAAAATAATCAAGAAACAAGAGAAGTTGTAGATCAAGAAAAAGATGATGAGGATAATTTAGACGAAATCGATAGGACAGTGCGACAAATAAATAAACTTTTAGGAGAGCCAACACCAAGCACTAGTTTATGTTCAGATAGTTCACAACTGAATGCTGTAGCAAAATCTAAAGAGCAAACCCTAGTTGTTCACCATAAACATTTAAATGCTTACAATGAATTAAAACGAATATTTGGCAGTAGAACTATTCAAGCTGAACAAAAGTTAGTTAAAAACTATATTTTTATATAAATTTTTTTAATGTAAGTAAAATCTATGTTTAATTTTTTTTATAGTAAACCTAGAGCTAGAGGGCGAGCAGGACATTTAAAAAAGACATGGTTAGTAACAGTAAGAGATTCTATGCTACCTGTTTCAAAGTCTGGACTTTCTATGACGATAGATAGAACCATGAGTGGTGACGGAGTTCAGTATTTTCTTTATGAACACAGTCCATCATATCGCCAAATTCAGCAAAAGTTTATCAATGCTGTAGAAAGTCTTAATTCAGAAAATATTATTGTAAGTTTTAAAAATATTATTTTTTTGAAAAACCATTTTATTAACTCAATAACTTAACAATAACTGTTACAGAATATTGTAAATACACACCCATACCATGTAGATACTTTACTACAATCAGCTGAACTTTGCAAAATGGGAGAAGAATTAGCAATGGCTGCAAGTTTGATAGAAAGAGCATTATTTTATTTAGAATATGCTTTCCATCCCCTATTTAATATGACAACTGCTACTTGCAGATTAGATTACAGAAAGCAACAAAATCGTGCCTTATTTATAACATTATTTAAACACCTTGTGCTATTGGGTGGTCGAGCATGTTACAGGTAATTTTATGTAACAAATTCAAATAGTATTTTACATTAATTAAATTTCATTAATGTTAAATTAAAATTATATTATATTTTCCTGCACAGAACTAGTTTAGAACTTTGCAAATTGTTGTTATCTTTGGATCCAGATGGAGATCCATTAGCCGTTGTGCTGATGATAGATTTTTATGCAGTTCGATCCAAAGAGTATGAATGGTTTTGTGAATTTTGCAACTTGTGGGAGAACTCAAGAAATTTACAGCAACTTCCTAATATTGCCTACAGTTTAGCTCTTGCTCATTTTCATTTAGGAAACCAAGAGACAGCAGATGAATTATTGCAAAATGCTCTAATTATGTTTCCTGGTGTTTTAGTACCACTCCTGGACAAATGTAGTATAAACACAGATTCTAAGGTAGAATTAATAATTGAAAATATATCCTTTATATTATTTAATATTAACTCAATATTACAATTATAGGTGACAAGTCATGAATTCTTTATGACTAAAGCTACATCTACTACACCATCAGCTTTGGAAAAATTACAAACTTTATATGTAACTCGTAGTTTTCATTTATGGAAAGAATCAGAAATTTTGCCATGGCTTGAAAAACAAGTTCATACTGTTTTGCAAAGAGTAGATGCAAAAGATGACTATGTCAAATTTTGTCAAGTTAAAAGAAAACAGCGTTATCAAGGAAAATTACCCAGAAATATTTTAAGACACTTAATTGTATCAGATTTAAAAGATGTAACAGTAAATATTCAAGAGGTATTTTAAGATTTATTATTTTAAAATGATGCGTTAAAAATAACGAATGTTACTACAATTGTATTTTTTCTACAGATTCAAAATGAAGGCTCAGTTTTATCTCATGACCCTCTACCACCTACAGATTCTATAGATATTTACACAAATCCAAGAACAACAAGGAGAACTAATCAAAGCAATTCAAATCTTTTATCATTATTCTTTTCTTCGATTTTCATGGACCTTGAAGGTGATGGAGGTGTACATGGTGCTAATCATCAAAAGTAAGGGCCAATCAATCACTTAAGATTTTTGAGTAATAATTATTAATTTTAAACAATTGCGTTTTTTCTAGTGAAAATCCTGGAGTTCCACATGAATATGATTGAAACATAATAGTAATAATTGAAGAATAATAGAACATTACTCTTGCAAGGCATAATATTTTTATAATACAAAATATTATTTTAAACTATATTTTTTTTTGTTGATATTTTTAGTTGAAACAATTTTTATTTCAAATTTTCTTTTTGTAAATAAGAACTACTAGTGGAAAATAATGAATATAAAAAAAATCATTGAATAAATTTCTCTTGCAATACAAAACCAAGGTAAAGATAGTAAGTAAATGCATATTTTTCTAATAGATCAAAGAAAAACCAATTTTACAAGACACATACCTTGTATTTACATATTCATACATTCTCTTGTTCATTAAAATGTTTTTAATCTTTTAATTAATATATTTGCATATATGGTATACAGCAGGTTTATTTATTTTAATAAAATTTGCTGTTTGAAATCTATTCCATATTTTATTGAAATAGATCCTGAAGAATAGGCATATTTGGTTATTTCACTGTTGAGAACTGTGTTTTAATTTTGTTTTTTTTTTCTAGATTATAAATTGCGACAAGTTATGACGCTCATTTTATATCCAACAATTCGTAATTAAAAATGTTAATAAAAAGTTTGATTTATTATCTAATAAATGCTTGGCCACTCTGATAGTAGTAAACTGATGTCAGTTTCCAGCAGTCAGTAAGTTTGTGTACCGTTTGTTTATAAATAGATGTTCCTAACAGCACTTATTTAACACGGTGTCTTTAAATCATACTTCGACACACTGGATTATAGCGACAAATTCCTGGTCCGTGCTCTTGGTAATCAGCTTTAGTATGGCAAACTGTATAAAATTCGGGATCACTAGCAAGGAGGGATCCTCCATACCAAACAGCGCAACGTTGCTTGTGATGTGATATCACACGTACGTTGATTGGTTTCGGCTGAAAATGAATTGAATCATTGTAATTGCAGAAAATCATATATTACACTGCTGTTACTTAAAAACACTTTACCGTAATGTGACCACCACTGAGATCTGTGCTCAATTTTAAACGGGCATCAACTGTCTTTTTAATATCTCTCTGCAACCGCCTTCCAAAATCTTTGAACATTGTCGAACCACCTGATAAGACAATATTATTGTACAGTGGCCTTCTCACGTCGATAGGACAGTTTTGTATAACATCATCAACAATTTCACTAAGAGGAGTTGTAAAGTCTGGGTTAGAAAACTGAAACAAAAGAAAATATTTAATTTATGAAACTCAATTTTTTTAATTTAAAAAAAAAATTAATTTCATACCTCAGGATGGAAAAATATCTCTGGTCCTAAAAATCTTTCATAACCGACATCTACTGAGAATATTTGTTTTGTAATATTGTTCATTCCTTCATATTTTGCAAATCTATTAGGGTCATTATCAAATTTCGAAAATTCTTTGGCAATGTCGGGACAAATGTAACAAAACTTTTCTTTGATTGCTTTTGCAGTTTCTAAAGATTGCTCTGGAGGTATTCCAACTTCCCTGTCTCTTAAAAGACTTTGAATAAAATATGTGATATCACGTCCAGCAATTGGAATGTGCTTTATACAACTTCCTATAACAAAACCTTCAGCCTAGAATAATGGAATATTCGTATCAATATCTACTCCTTGATTATGATCACTATTAATAAATTACGCAAAAATACTTACAACTGGAATAACATGTGTGACTCCATCACCGCTATCAACAACAATACCAGTTAGTGTTCTATCTTCAACAGGCTTAGCCATCCAAGAAGCAGCTATGGCCAAAACTGCTTGAACTGCAATGTACAAACCCGAAACATTAAAAGACTCAAACATTATTTCAGCAGTGTATTCTCTATTTTCTGGTGTATTTAATGGAGGTTCTGTTAAAAGGAAATAATGATCCTCTGGTTCTGCCCTAAGATATTTGAATATACACTGCTGCAAAAAACGCTCCATCAAGTCCCAGTCTTCCACAAGGCCATGTCGAACAGGATACTGTTGTGAAACAGAAGAGATAGTTATTAATCTACATTCGTTTTAAAGAAGGAAATGTTAAGTCTCTAGCTTACCTTAACGGCATACCCAGTAGCTTCAAAAGCTTCATCTCCAATATAAAAATCCAAATCCTCTATACCTTTGGTGATGCGCCTTGCAGAATTATCACCCACTTTAGCCGTTTCTTTTATAGCTATAGCAGAAGGTATCATAAGTTGAGGTTCTTTATTACCAGCGAACCCCAACTTTGTATACCTACAACACAAATGAAAATGTAAATAAATTCATGTCCACCCTTAAAAAGAAACTTATCTCATAAATTGTTTTGAATTAATAAATAAATGGCAAACAAAATTTTTTCTACAAAAAGAATGTAACATTAATAACGCTGACTAAAAATCGCAACGATTAGTCATCTCGGTCAACCCGAGAGTGACTCGAGGATGGGCCTTTGAAGTAATCAAAGTGGACTTACCCTGTGCCTACGTCGATCACACACGGCGGTAGGTGCTGCATAGTGATCAGGTGTGCGTTTTCCTGGTGGAGAGCGAGCAGAGATTACCCGAATCCCCGTTGAAGCGGCTCAAGTCCCGATGAGCATATAGGCACCCGTCAATTCACGCAGTCGCCGCCACCGCCCGCAGCCATGCAGTATCTCGTATCCTGTGCCTGGCACACCTACTATAGGCGGCTACACTACACAAGTTTGTATGCTTTTGCGTGAGTGTGTATGCGCGCGTGTCGCCGCGACTCGCAATTCTCGCTGAGCAGAGCCGGCCGAGGGGTTTAGATTGGAGTAAAAGACCGGCTACAGTCGTGGGCTGCTAAAGTAGTCCAGAATCTCGGAATTTTGCAATTTGACATCGGTACGCAACCCATATTGGAAAAGCAATATATTCGGTCATGTCGTGCTATAAAGTGGTTTTTTAAGATTCATTACTCTGATTTTATTATTTTGATCAGTGTAATTATTATTTAAATTAAATCTAATTTTTAGCTAATAATTTATTGGGTATTTTTAAACAAGTGCAGTGAGCTTTTATAAGAAAATGCAGCATTTCCACAAAATAGTAAAAATATACTTAAAATAAAAAATAAACAATTTATTTAAAAATTTTATTACACACCCAAGCACGCAAAAAATAAAAAACTGATTTTAATTGAAAATTCGAGCACAGAATTTTGGAGCAACTAAGTATAGAACTATGGAGAGACGGCCCTGCTGACTCGTTCAGCTGGTAGCTCCAATAAAGCGCCCGTACAGCAACCTCCGAACCAATGAGTGGCGCTCGATCTGCAGCGAAAATCACGCGGAGTCGGGCCCCAGGCGCCCCGCAACTCGGACGGCGACTTGAGAATCGTCCCTGAGTGTCACGTCCGCACACGTCAGCTCCGAGCGCAACGCCGACAGACATCGTTATATCGTAATGTCGGATGCAAGACTATCAAAATAGTGCTGCTCCAGCGAGTCCACGCACTGCTGCTTCAAACCTGTGGAAGAGCCGCGTAACAAGATGGTACGTAGACCTAGTGAGCCGCGGTCGCGACAGTCTCCGCACCCCTCGAGTCCCTAGTGCCTTCCTGGATTGACACTAAACAGACACTCAGTGCCACTCCTCCACGCGCCGAATTTCACCCTTTCGCTCACGATTTTGCATTATTCTTTGCAGGTACTCATCGCTGCTGCAGTATGCACCAAAGGGGGCAAGAGTAAGTAGTTCTGTTTCAGTGGTAGAACAGCTTGTTATGATGTCGAATCAAGGGGGTGGTTTTGTTTGGGAGTTCGGGTTATACTGAAGATCTTGTATATACATTTGATTGATAACATTTTTAAATCTGTTGCAGCGATCATCTCCCGTCAATTTGTGGAGATGACAAAGGCAAGGATAGAAGGCCTACTTGCTGCTTTTCCAAAGTTGATGAGTACTGGCAAACAGCATACTTTTGTAGAAACTGAGTCCGTTAGATATGTTTATCAACCATTGGAGAAATTATACATGTTATTAATTACAACAAAAGCTAGTAATATTTTAGAAGATCTGGAAACTCTACGTTTGTTTGCTCGAGTGGTAAGACAACATACAACTATTTTGAATTATCGTAAACTGATCTTAAAATTTAATTCTTTAATTCAAATTTAATGTTTCTAGATACCAGAGTACTGTAAATCAATGGATGAATTGGAAATAGGTGAAAATGCGTTCAATTTGATATTTGCATTTGATGAAATAGTTGCCCTTGGTTATAGAGAGAGCGTTAATTTGGCCCAAATAAGAACATTTGTAGAAATGGACTCGCATGAAGAAAGGGTATATCAAGCAGTTAGATTTACACAAGAAAGAGAGGCTAAAAATAAAATGAGAGAAAAAGCAAAAGAATTGCAACGACAAAGAATGGAAGCTAATAAAAAAGGAGGAGGTGTTAAGAATTCTAGTACCTATGGAAGTGGTTTTGGCAGTGGAAGCAATTTTACACCTACACCTGCAGTTGGAGATTCTACTAATTACACTCCTGAGCCAGCAAAAGGTTTTGGAAGTTCATATACATCTACACAGTGAGTGTTTATTAAAAATTCGATTTTTTTTTTTATTTTACATATTTATAACATAAAATTGTATTGTTAGAAAACCTACATCAGCTGGTTCTGGTGCAATGAAACTAACTGGAAAGTCACGAGATATTGATTCATTTGTTGATCAACTGAAAGAAGAAGGTGAAAATGTAATGACAGCACCTGCTGCTACTTCTGGAGTGAAAGCTCCACCAGTTGTGGCAGAGTCTTCAAGAACTGAACCGTAAGATTATTCTCTAAATTTAATATTTTTCTCTTAAATAATTATAACAAATAAAAAATTTTAAACTTCCACCGAATGAAAATTTTAGTGTCCATCTGAAACAAGAAGAAAAACTCAATGTTAGAGTAAGTCGAGATGGAGGAGTACAAAATTTCGAACTCCATGGTTTAGTTACATTAAATATATCTGATGAGAAATGGGGACGAATTCGCGTGCAGTTAGATAACAAAGACACAAGAGGAATGCAACTTCAAACTCATCCAAATGTAGATAAAGAATTGTTCAGAGCAAAAGGACAAATAGGTTTAAAAATACCATCAAAGCCTTTCCCATTGCACACTGACGTCGGCGTATTAAAGTGGCGTTTGCAAGGACAAGATGAAACTGCACTACCAATTTCAAGTAAGGTTTAATACTTCTGAACAATAATTTTGTAATACTTAATTAAGTTAATTAATTTAACTTTCTTTTGTCTTTTCTTAATTGTAGTCAATTGTTGGCCTTCTGAAAATGGAGAGGGAGGATGTGATGTAAATATTGAGTATGAATTAGAGCAAGCTGATCTTGAACTAAATAATGTGCAAATAAACATTCCTCTACCAATTGGTAGTAATCCCATTGTGAGTGAGTGTGATGGCCAGTACACTCACGAATCGAGAAAAAATATACTACTGTGGACCTTACCTATAATTGATGCCTCTACAAAGTCTGGATCAATGGAATTTTCAGTACCGAATTCAAGACCATCTGACTTCTTCCCATTACACGTTTCGTTTACATCTAAAACGTCATATGCTAAGATCAAAGTAAATGCAATAAATTTTCTTTATTTCTTTTTTTTTTACTACAATCTTTAACTTAAATATTTCGATATTTTAGGTTATTGAAGTGATGCTCGTTGAAGATGATAGTCCTGTTAAACATTCTGTGGAAACAGTCTTTTTCACTGATAACTATGAAGTGGTGTAACACGCGCGTCACCTACCATTTTCATATTTGTATTTATAAATGCTTTTTGTGCTAAGAACAAAAGGCATCTGTATTAATATAAGCATTCTTGTTTCAAATTATTCATTGAGTTGAGTTTTTCTGTATTAAAATGGCGTTGTCAAATTTATATTTTCAACTTTATAAAAAAATTTTTTTGTACTATCCAATTAAATAAAAATGCACGCGTGTATAATAATCAATATCTAAAGCAACAATTTTAAGTTTTATGTCAAACATTATTTATTATTTTTGTTGCTTAGCATTGATATTTATACACATTATTTTATTACTATTTTAAATTTGTTGAAAGAGTACTATTATTTTCTTAATAAATATTTTTGTAAATCAAAGTATAATGCAATATCATTAAAAGTTACACAACTAAATAAACTTTATAATGATTTGCATAAAAATTGATTTACTTGAAAACAAAATGCAGTTCAAAAATTAATTATTTCGAATCCGCAATAATTTATTGCATTTTTATCGCTTCAAACTCCAATTATAATCTCGCGAAACAATTGTATAAGTTAATTGTAATTGTAAAGTTCTCGCGAAAAAAAGCCGGCGCATGCGCCCGCCGGCGTTCGAAATTTTCCGTCTGCTGTGCTCCGTTTCGGCTCCTGCGCTGGGCGCTGCTCGTTATATTAGTTCATCTCTCGCGGGCTTGACTCTGCCCTTGCGTGTCATTGCTCTCGGCTGGCGGACACTTGGCAAGCCGCGCGGATTTATTTTTTATAATACTTCGCATTCTGTTACGCTCAGGTGGTGATAGCAAAAATTTGGAGCAAGTGTTTTGCGATCTTCTCTTTTTTTACACGCCCGCATCGCTTTTGTACGTTTTAGAACGATGACATCGCTGACGATCTCAACAGTCGACACGAAAGTTTTTGAAGGTCAAAAGCCGGGCACATCAGGTTTGCGCAAGGCAGTCAAGGTTTTCCAGCAGGAGCATTACACAGAGAACTTCGTCCAGGCTATTCTGCAAGCTCTGGGAAATAATTTGGTTGGCAGCACGCTGGTTGTCGGAGGTGATGGTCGCTATTACGGCAAAGAGGCGGTTCAAAAAATTATCAAAATCGCTGCCGCTAATGGGGTGCGTTACTTTCAAAGCAACGATTTTAAATAAAAATTTGCTTACTCTCGCTTTTAAAGACGCCTTTGTTATTTAACTCACTGCAATGATTATAGGATCATTAACATTTCTTAGAAAATAACAGCCTCTATTTTTCTAACTGGCATGCAATTAAAGAGAACATAAGTATAGATATTGCGTAAATCTTTGATAGTTCTGAGGTCATTGAGTTGTAAATTAAAAGCTGAGACGAGTGATAAGAAACTGTTGTGAGCAAAGAAATGTCTTTTAGAAAATTTATCTACGACTTAATAAAGCTTTGTAATAAATAATATGAGAACTTTGAAATAAAAAATGAACTAATTTTTAAAATGTAATTTGATAGGTATCAAAATTATTGGTGGGTCAAAATGGAGTGCTCTCTACACCAGCAGTGTCAACTATCATACGCAAATATAAAACATTGGGAGGAATTGTTCTAACTGCATCGCACAATCCTGGTGGTCCTAACGGCGATTTTGGAATTAAATTTAACTGTGAAAATGGAGGACCTGCTCCAGATGCAGTAACTAATAAAATATTTGAGATAACAACAACTTTAAAACAGTACAAAATTGTTCCTGGACTTCAAGTTGATATTGATAAGATTCAAACTACTACTGTACAAGTTGATGGAAAACCATTCACAGTAGAAGTTATTGACTCTGTAAATGATTACATTACTTTAATGAAAGAAATATTTGATTTTGTAAGTATCAAAAAGTTAATTCAAGGAGATAATAATCGTCCACCTTTTCAAGTGCTTATCAATGCCATGAATGGAGGTAGTGTATACCATTTAACTACTTAAGTTAAATATAATCATTATTGCAAAAAATATTCCTTCTAGTGACTGGCCCTTATGTTAAGGAAATATATGGCAAAGAATTAGGAGTTTCTGAATCTAATTTGGTAAATTGTACACCAAAAGAAGATTTTGGTGGGCTCCATCCAGATCCCAATTTAACTTACGCGGCAGATCTTGTAAATGGTGTTAAAAATGGTCCTTATGATTTTGGAGCAGCTTTTGATGGTGATGGAGATAGAAATATGGTAAACTGTTACTTAAATTAAAAAAATTTCGTTTTATAATATTATAAATAAATTTTTGCTCCTACAGATTATTGGAAAAAAAGCATTCTTTGTCAATCCATCAGATTCTTTAGCAGTTCTAGCTGCTAATTTAAATGTAATTCCGTATTTTAAAAAAACAGGAATTAAAGGATATGCAAGGTCTATGCCAACTGGTACTGCAGTGGATAAAGTAGCACAAAAGACCAATATTGAGTGTTTCCAAGTACCTACAGGATGGAAATATTTCGGTAAAATTTAAAAATCTTCATTTTACATTTCTGTATTAAAATTTTTAGATTAAGTAATTTAATTTGTATGCATTTTTTGCTAAAAAGGTAACTTAATGGATGCTGGACGTCTATCTCTTTGTGGCGAAGAAAGTTTTGGAACAGGTTCTGATCACATCAGAGAAAAAGATGGAATTTGGGCTAGTCTTGCTTGGCTCAGTGTGGTTGCTAGTCTTGGCAAATCTGTTGAGCAAATTTTGCTTGACCATTGGAATACTTATGGAAGAAATTTCTTTACAAGGTATTTCAAATAATTTTGCATGATCATTAGACTCTGATCTAAGTATCCTGATAATTTTATAGATATGATTACGAAAATTGTGATGCTGATAAATCTAATCAAATGATGAATTATATTGAAGAACTAATGAAGAAACCTGATTTTATTGGAACTAAGTTGTCATCAGAAAAAAAGAATTATGTTGTTAAAGAAGCAGACAATTATTCTTATAAAGATCCCATTGATGGAAGTGTTGCTTCTAAACAAGTAAGTAGAAAATCTGAATTTCTAAATAGTATAATTTCCAGATTTCTTACTAACAACAACAGTTTTTAAATTTTAAATTGTTTATACATTAAGGGTCTTAGAATTATATTTGAAGATGGTTCAAGAGTGATTTTCCGATTATCTGGCACTGGAAGTTCCGGAGCAACTATTCGATTGTACATTGAAAGTTATGAGTCAGATAAATCAACTTTCACTCAGGATCCCCAAATTGTTTTGAAACCACTTGTTGATATTTCTCTACAATTAAGCAAACTGCAAGAATATACTGGAAGAGACAAGCCAACTGTGATCACATAAAAACGTACAAATGTTTATAAAAATTTTCTTAAAGATTTATGTGGTAACCATTGTTATAAAATGAAGAATTTATTGCATTCTTTTATTGTTATAAGACTGTTTTTGATAATAATTTTAATTTAAAAAAAAGAAGACCGACTTATCATTTTACAATATTTTTGAAATAAAGTATATTTAGAGATCTATAAAAATGTAAACCAATTTTTCCAAAAAAAGAAGCTAAACCAAATAAATAATATTATATATGACAATGGGAGATTTTTAAATTTTAACAACAAATGTGTTATTTTTTTCCAAAAAAACAAAATTACTTCTTTAAACTAATGACGACAATAATATTAATTTTAATTTTTATTCAATACAAGTATTACATCGAATAATATAATTAAAAAATATTTGTATAAAAATTTAATTTAGAAAAATATAAATTATAAAATATTATTGATTAGTTTATAAGCGGATTAATAAAATAAAATAAAATAATTTCTTTGTATGAATAATGTACATACCTTGAGCAAACGATTGCAGACACACCTAGCAAAATCTATATAGAACGCTCAAATGTATTGGCGCCTTATATTAGGCACAGCACTGAGCACAGTATACACCTTATAGCAAGTGTAATCGACTAGTCACGTGACATATAGCTATAGGTATAGTGACTACTCAGTTTCGATGTCGGATTGTCGATTAATGAATGTCCGTGAAAATGAATAGACCTCTGTCATGCGAGTTGTAGGTGTAGCCATACTCGCGCGCCCAGAAACATTCTATCGACTTAAAAAACAGCAGTCTTTCTTCCACCTTAGAGCCACTCTGATACGAGCCTCTATTAGTCACAACGATGATTAACTTTTATCTTTGACGAATCTTTTTAATAGTGAAGATCAGTTCCAGTGGTGATGCAGTGACGTCATAAATTTCAGAGGGTTCAGCAAAGGTGTTAAAAAGTTAATGTTCTGAAAGTTGAACTTATTGATATAAAAAGATGACGAGCGCCAGTGAAAGCGAGACGCTTCCCAAAACGAAGAAACCTTCGGGTAAGTACCTTAATAACACGAAAAAAAATGTTGCGACACTCCAATATTAATGCGATACTTACAATTTTAAATTTTTCTTTTCTTGAAATACAGACAGTGCCTTCAAGCAGCAACGCTTGCCTGCTTGGCAACCGATATTAACTGCCGGTACTGTATTGCCAACGCTATTCATCATTGGAATTGCTTTCATACCAGTTGGAGTTGGTCTTTTATATTTCTCAGATGAAGTTCAAGAGAAAATCGAAGACTACACAGAATGTCGATCCACTAATTTTGCAAGAGATCAAAACAAAATGTGTTCTGAAGTAATCAAGAATTCATCGTTAGACTGTTACTGTGAAAAGCATTTTGAAATACCAGAATTTAAGGGAAAAGTTTATATGTACTATGGTCTTACAAACTTTTATCAAAATCACAGACGATATGTCAAGTCTCGAGATGATAATCAGTTACTAGGTCAATTAAGTAATGTAGTTTCTACTGACTGTGACCCTTTTGCTTATAGTGTAGATAAAAATGGAACTATACCTATTGCACCTTGCGGTGCTATTGCTAATTCCTTGTTCAGTGATGAACTTTCTTTGTACTCAGTACGGAATCAGCGAGATGTGCCATTATTAAGAACTGGAATAGCTTGGCCGTCGGACAAAACCATCAAGTTCAAAAATCCACCTGGGGATTTAAAAGAGGCATTCAAAAATTTTGAAAAGCCAAAGAATTGGAAGAAACATGTCTACCAATTGGATGAAACAGATGAATCTAATAATGGTTTCCAAAATGAAGATTTAATTGTTTGGATGAGAACAGCTGCATTACCAACATTTAGGAAACTATACCGTAGAGTTGACCATTCAGTAACAGGATTCTATGATGGTTTACTTGCAGGAAATTATACTTTAAAAATTAAATACTGTAAGTTAAATGAATGTTTTTATTAATTTACTCAATTATGTTCTGCAGTTGTTAATAAAGATATTAAATTTTTCTAGCGTACCAAGTTTCAGCTTTCCAAGGTACGAAGAGTATGATACTAAGCACAACATCATTTATAGGTGGAAAAAATCGCTTCCTTGGTATTGCTTACATAGTGGTTGGCTGTATTTGTTTACTTTTGGGAGTTGCATTATTAATTATACATATCAAATGTTCAAAAAGGTTTGTAATGTTATTTAATTTTATAATAGAGCTTTTAAAAATAATACTAACAATTATTTGACCTACTTTAAAGTAGAGGTTTAATAGTAATTCCAATTTTTTTTATAATATTCTTTTTTGTAATTACTATTGAATATAATTGTATACCATTATGAAATATTACTTAGAAAATTATGCAAAATTAATCTTGTTATAAAAAGATGTGTTTATCATTGTTTATACATGATATATATTTTATACAGCAAACTTATCTAATGAGGGACCAAAGAACATTAGGACTGTCTAAATGTCCTTGTAAGTTATTTTACAGAAAAAGAAATAAGTTTCTGCTCATCTGGTTCTTAAGATCTTTTTCATATAATTTTGCAAGTGCTTTTGATCTGTCATTTTTTTATTTTCAGTATTAAAAATATTAGTTTTAATAATTTAGTCCCTTTAAATTCAAAAAGAATTCAATTTAAAAAATTCACTTAGAATTGAATTCATTTAGTCTTATCATTAGAGAAACAATAAATATTTAAATTTACATTGAGGACTAACAGTATACATATTCTAATGATATGACTTATATCATTCAATAGATTTTTATAAACCCAACCATAATTTTACCCATAAAACGTACACCTTAGTACCTACATAATTTGTATACATACATATAGATGGTAGTATTTATTAATATTTGTGTTTTAGTTCTTTGTAATTTTCATTATTAGTTTAGTAGAAAAATTTTATTCCCATGATTGATATCTTAAAACACACAAAATATGGAGCTATTGAACATTATTGTTTCAATGTTAATTGGATAAGAAATGGATTTTTCGTAGAAGACATTCAAAAATACACTTTCACAGATATTTTGTGAGAATTTTTTAATGACAGATGTCATACCTATTGCTAGAACTCACTCTATATGGATGATTCATGCATGTATTAGCATGATATCAACACAAAATGAGCTTGAATGCTTATGAATTAATTCAATATCGATAAATTTCTTTTTAATTTTTTACTTAAAACACACAATATTATTATCCATTTAATGCAACACTAAACAGCTTTAGTTAAAAATTTATTGCATTGCATGAACCAAAAAAATGAAATAAATTTTGGTCATTGCCTGCTAATAGAAAATTAATACCTTTCATTTTTTTTATTTTAATAGTTAATTGAAATATTCATTAACCTTACTTCGCTCGTTAAATTTTTATGCTAATATACTTAAATTTCAGTGCATCAAAATTATTTGCCTGATTAAATGTATCTTTAATATATTGATACTCTTTTGTATCATTAATTATTATATTTATTTCTAAAATAATGTGATCATTTTTCTTTTCATAGTACCAGCGATATGATCAATGTGACTCCACATACGCCATACCAATGAAGTCATCACTCAAGACATTGTGATTGAAAAGATCAACTTTATGCGACATAATAAATTTTATTAATGTATCACATTCTAGCACAAAAAAAGGGTGCATTTATATAATTTATGTTAACTACAAAAATACAATCACATTTCTGAAGTTTTTATAAAGTTTGTAGAATCAAAAATATTAGTAAATTTGGCTTTCACTATTTAGATTGTACTAAATTAATTTTTTTAAATCGGCTTTTAAACTGAATAGAACATCATATCATTTTCAATTATATTCACTACAATTACAGTATTTATCTAATTTTTTTAAAGATATCAAATTTAAATCTAGTCTTGCAATGGTGAATTTGAAAAAATCAGACTATGGCCTTATATATTTAAGTAGCTTTTTTCTAAGAAAATTTGTTAATATTTCTTGATTTATGTATAAATTAATAATTTACACATCATTACACTAGCATCATCCTCTGTACAAAGTTTAACAAGGTTTGAACTAATTAATTAACAGTAATAATACTATTACTATCCTACAACACTTAAGTGTAATTTGTAATATAAGTTCTTGATATATACAGATAAAATTCTTAATATACATACAAATCTTTTTCTTATCATATGTGCTACTATTTTATTGTTACAAAATATTAGAAAGTATTGTTTAATAGTGTTATATGTAAAATTCCATTTAAATATATAAAAATATATGCTATTTTACAATGTAAATCTTTCAAATTATATTATTTTTATGCACTTTAGGACGTTGTAAACTTAATTTTTTAGACCATACTATTCTGTATATATTTATTGTAGAATATCATTGTAAATGCAATCTTTGAATGTACAATTACCTAAAAGTAAAAATAAACAATGATTAAAAACATATATTTTAAAGTGTTCTAATTCTAATTTAAGTGTAAAGTATGCTTTTATAAAGTATTTAATTTCATAAAATTAATTAATTAACAATAATTGAACTAAAATAAATAAATAAATGTTTTAAATGTTACAGCTTTTTTAGATTCATTGTTTACAATATTAAAATTAAATGAGAAGTGTGACAAAGTTGATTTTAGTTAGAGTGTAAGTTTGGTGCCAAAGTGCAATATAAAATCTTTTTTTCATTAATAATTATTGTGAAAGGAAAATTAGTCGTTAAAGATTTCAATAAACTAAGTTTACTAGTTTTACTTTTTAGCAATTTTTAAAAATTTTATTTATAACAGAAATTATATCTGACATTCCGAAAAATTATAGTATAAAACATAAAAATTTATTGTTTCCTATATTGAAATAAATTGTTTAAAAATTATTAAATTAATAAAATACTATTTTTACAAATAAGCTTCAATTTTTTGTGGTTCCTAAGTAATGACAAGGTATAATTGTTCAGTTCCGTTGCACTTATAAATGTCCGTAGTGCTCGCTAAAGAACAGTGAACCAAATTACCGAACCTAATATTGTGGATCAGGCTCCTCCGCTCGGCGCTCCTGGTTTTTTCTAGATGTTTATTTGAAATCAGATGGCGCTTCGCGCAATTTAAAAGGATAGGAGGAGGAAACGTCTGCGGGCTGATGGACGCATGCACGCGGGGCAGAATCGCGATTCGCGGTGTACGATAGGCAAAAAAAGAAGTACCGTATGGTAAAAATGTCCGCTAATAATAATCGCCTCTCAATTGTTGGTCGGCAGCGAGTGTTTGTCAGCGTCGAAATGAGCTCCCCGTTGGGATTACCCGTGCAGAATGGCCATCGCCGAGCCTGAGGAGCGAGTCGTTTAAGCCCAGAGCAACTTGTTAACTTCTATATTTCTGACAAAATGACGCAACGCGCGCTTTACCTTGGACAAGTAAGGTACCACAAGTCCCAGCCCTATTGTTTACTACATTGTTATCGAAGAAAGTCGTGGCTCGCGTCGAGCTCCCGGTGAGCTGCTCACCTTTGCTTCGAAGAATTGAAGGAAAATTGCGGGGGATGTGCGACGTTACGGGACGGATTCGCTCGAGTGCCAAGGGTAGACATAACCTCGCCCATCTTTTTATCAAGATAACAACGAAAGAAAGCTTCGCCGGCTTTTAAAATGAACAGGCTACTGTATCAGACGTTTTTGTCGTTTATCTGTTGCACCCTTGGGCAACAGACGGCAGAGGTATAGCTAAATCATGTTTGTCAACAATAGCACATTCATCTTTGCACTCTACTGTAATTAACAAGAATTTAATTTTTTTATGTAGACGCACAGTACTGGCTTAGTTCCTGACCAAGATGATGCTTTACTTATGTTCTCGACTCTTGATGGATCATTAATTGCAGTAGAACAAAAAACTGGAGACATTCGTTGGCAGCAAAATGATGGTAATTCAGTCATTTTCATATCGAAAGTCTAAGAATTTTTGAAAATTTAAATTTTATTTTTAATTTAAATGATTATTATTAAGAATAATTTTGGCATTATTAATTTGTTAATTAATATTGCAATAATAATTTACAGAACCTGCAGTAAAAGTACCTCATGATGTATCTCAATCATCAATGTAAGTTTTTTTTGCACGTACACTTTAATAACAACAATCAATAATCGTTCTATTATTCATATTATAAAAACGTTTTTAGGCCAGTATTTTTGCCTGATCCAAAAGATGGATCTTTATATCTGTTTGGTCCTGAAACAGAAGCATTAAAAAAACTGCCATTTACCATTCCACAACTGGTGGCTAGTAGTCCATGTCGAAGTAGTGATGGTATATTATATACTGGGAGAAAGATTGATACTTGGTTCAGTGTTGATCCACAGACTGGAGAAAGAGAACAACTTCTTGGTTTTAATAAAGCAGAAAACACATGTCCTATAGATACTCAAAATGCTATATTTGTAGGACGGACTGAATATAACATTATAATGATAGACAGTAAACACAAAGACAGAAAATGGAATGTTACTTTTTATGATTATTCAGCTGCTAAAATGGATCCTAAACTTGTTGAAGATTATGATTTAGTTCATTTTGCGGGAAGTTCAACTGGACAGGTTGTAACTGTTGACAGATTTGGGAATATTTTGTGGAATATCAACTTAGGAAGTCCTGTAATAGCAGTTTACACAATAAGTAAAGATGGTTTGATAACCATACCATTTACCAGTATTGCTGATACTACCCTTAATCAATTATTAAAGAAAATTTCTGTTGATCCCAATAAATTTCAATTTTTGTAAGTTATCTTATTTTTAATGTTAAAACAGTGAATAATTATTGTTAATTATTGTTTATTTACTTCAGTCCAACTCTGTATGTTGGAGAGCATACTCATGGTTTGTATGCTTTGCCATCATTAGTTGATCCTTCTATTCCAACGATAAGCAGCAAAGCTGGACAATTGTTACTTGAAGGTCCAATAATTTCTCAGTTGCAAAAGAAGGAACTTTCTTCTCCTCAAGAAGATGATGCTGAAGAAGCTTTTAAAAATGGATACCAAGACATTACTGCAAGCAATAATAATATTATGGTTTTAGGTAATTTACAGTAATTATTGTTGGGAAAAAAACGCTTTACTTATGAATTTGTAGGTTTAATGATACAATATTAAAAATATTCTAGGACATTATGAAGTCCCAGCCGAATATAAACCTCATAATCAGCCTTTGCAAATAACTGGCCGCTCTGATCCTGTAATTTTTACGAAAGAAAATACATTTAATACGACGAAAACCATTGATGTCACAATTGATGACAAACAATTAAACGAATCGGTTTACGACAGCAGAGGATGGAGAAAAGCATTTACAGTGTCTTATGCTGCCAGCAAAAAGTGGATCAATCAACAGGAAAACAAAGGATTGAAATTAGCTCTAATAATTCTTGTTGGTTGCGTCGTAACGATGTTTTGGTATTTGAACGCTCAATTTAAAGAGTTTCAACAGTTATCACAGGTAAAATTTACATTTACAGTCTGTATTTGTATACCTACTACAAAAATAGTTGTAAATCAACGTTCAAAAGAATTAGTTTCTACTTCTGATATTAGCATTTTGACCAGGGCTCCCGAGAAAACAGTCGTACGGGTAGTAACGGCAAAAATGGGGTCATCTACACTCCTGAGGAGTTGGGAGAAGGATTGGTGCGTGTTGGTAAAATTACTTTCAACGCCGAAGAAGTACTTGGCAAAGGCTGCGATGGAACGTTCGTTTATAAGTAATAAATGTTCTCTTCAAAATTTACTATCCTACGTCTCAGAATTTTTAAATGGAATTTAACTAACATTTTTGCAAACAGGGGTGAATTCGACGGTCGATCAGTGGCGGTGAAGCGTCTCTTGCCAGACTGCTTCAGTTTCGCGGATCGAGAGGTAGCTCTCTTGCGCGAGTCAGATGCACACGCGAATGTCGTCCGGTACTTCTGCACTGAGCAGGACCGTCTCTTCCGGTACATTGCCCTGGAGCTAGCAGAGGCCACTTTGCAAGATTACGTAGCTGGCAGATACGACCGGAAAAAGATAGCCGCTAAGAGTATACTGAGGCAGGCTACCTCTGGCCTAGCTCACTTACATTCCTTAGATATAGGTACAACGCAATTAGGTTTTCTTTTAATTAAGAATTCATCTTCATTTATTTAATTTTCTTTTCATTCGGCAGTTCATAGGGACATAAAGCCGCACAATGTGCTACTGTCGGTAGCCGGTCCCCGAGGCGAGGTCCGCGCCATGATCTCCGATTTCGGATTGTGCAAGAAGCTTCAACTGGGTCGCATGTCTTTCTCGAGGAGGTCGGGTGTTACAGGTACCGACGGCTGGATTGCTCCAGAGATGCTCAATGGAGAGAGAACGACGTGCGCAGTCGATATTTTTTCACTTGGCTGCGTTTTTTATTACGTTCTCTCCGGAGGCAAGCATCCTTTTGGCGATCCACTCCGAAGACAGGCTAACATTTTGTGTAAGTCACTTTCTTTTCTTATATAAATGTTCTTTTTTTAAATAAAATGTTTTTTTTTATTATTTCTCAATATTTTATAAAATTCAATAACTTAGAATGTTCTAGAGCTATTAACAGTATGAGTAATATTTGAGCAAACGTTTATATATGTATGTTCTAAATAGATGTAAATTAATTCTGTATGTGACAAAAAGATAACAAATTCATTCAAATGAGCTCGTCATTATCAGTGAAAGTCGTGAATTATAAATTATCTTTTTCACATGTGGGGGTACAATCAGTCATTATTAAAAAATTGACACAAAACATTTTTGAAATCAAATATGTGTTTCACTGAAAATACAGATTTTTTTACTATATTTCAGGATGAATTACCTGACCGATAATTCGTAATTTATTTGATAAAACGTTTTTATCACTTATATTTGTAAATTGAAACATTTTAGGTGGAGAAATCGATTTGGGTGCTTTACAAAATATTTCTGAGAATGACAAACAAGTCGCTTTAGTTTTGATAAAGGCTATGATAGCTAACGATCCGGTGGATCGGCCACCTGCTCAAGCTATTCACGACCATCCCATGTTTTGGGATGCCTCACAAGTTCTTACATTTTTCCAGGTAAAATAAATGAATTTTCTTTAACTATGATGCACAAGCAGACGATCCTATTTACGGATCATCAATAAAATGTATTTTACTCTTTGCAGGATATTAGCGATCGTGTAGAAAAAGATGGAGCGGAAAGTCCAGCGCTACTAGCTTTGGAGAGAGGAAATCGCAAGGTGGTGCATGGCGACTGGCGACTACATATCGACGTGGAGGTAGCAGCAGACCTCCGAAAGTACAGAAGTTACCGAGGTGAAAGTGTCAGAGATTTACTCAGGGCGCTTCGGAACAAGGTAACAAGCGTTTATGCGCATGCTTATAAGCTAACGCCTGTTAATTATTTTTTTTTTTTTTTTTCAGAAACATCACTACCGAGAGTTAACTGTTCAAGCACAACAGAGCTTGGGGGAAATACCGGTGAAATTCACAGACTACTGGCTTTCGCGATTTCCCCTTTTGCTGATCCATTCATGGTGCGCGATGCAGAATTTTCGCTCGGAGCCGACCCTTAGGTGTTACTACGACTCGACGTACGAATTCAAGATGGATAGTAGTGATACAGATTATGAAGATGAGGAGGAATGCACGACGTTGACGCAAAATGACAACAGACTCATACCATCGTGGCGAGCCCCTGATAATGTCAATAGTATTGATTGGAGCCCGAATCGCTCCAGATATCGTGGACAGAAAAAGAAAAAAATGGATCAAGAAAAGAAGAAAATTGAAGTTCCAGTTTGGAGTTTGCCTCCCGCGAGTTAGTGCAAGTGATAGATATTCTTGTTCGCTCGTTTTGCCGATGACGCTATGTTTAATATTCTAATATTTTAAAAGTTGGATTATTTATTAATTTTTAATGAAGTCTCAATTTATGATTTGAAGTAATTTTAACTCACTATCAATGTTTACGTATCTTTGATGTTCTGTCAAAATTTTAATATAATTTAATTGAGATGAGATTGAAAACTTATTGAAAATGTGCTTTGTAAATATAGATTCGAGTAATTAAATTTACTTGTTTTTAAAATTTTATTGCTTGAAATTAAATTTGATTTGTCAGTCATTTTTCAATCAAGCAACAGTATAAAAAGAGAATACAAACAAAATCATGTAACAGAGAAATATTTTATGCTGAATATCAAGATCGATTATTTTCGTTCGTAACATTTGCTTAATTTAAGTGTTAAAGTTCTTTAAATTGTTTAGTATTGAGATACAGCAAGATTATTCTATCACTACTTTTACTTTTATCATCTTTTTTTTTAAGAAATATATTACAAATAGTTTATTCTGAAACTATTAATTTTTTACACAAGGAATTTTAGAGCTTGGATTGATAAAATTATTGATAAAATTGATTTTCATTTTTATTTGACTGATACATTATTCTATAATAATTTAAATATTTATATAAGAATTTTAACGCGCGGTAAAAAGTAATATCGGCGATACATTATACTACGCCCTAGATTTTGACTTTGACTCTGTTGCGAGAAAAGCTTAATCATAAAATTACAAACGAGTGATCACTGTAATAAAGTTTGTAAAACAAAGCGCAAACATCATTGGCATTCGTTGAACTTTTATAAAATTATTTTATTTTAGTGTCGTGGTGTTGTGGTAAGATTTGGGCTTGTAGTGATGTGTGTATTGCAGTGAAATTTTGCGTGCCAAAATTTTTTTTTTTTTTTTTTCTTGTTTTCAACTGGTGTGTATCCAATTCATCATTTAATTCATAATAAATCATTGCTGGTGGTAAATTTATTATAACGATCTTCACCACTGACCGCCATATTTTTACATCTGTGTTTATTTAGTAGAAGATTTTATCATCTTGTACACACATTCAAATAGATTATAATTTTTATTTCAAATATGATAATATGTGATATTTGAGTGTAAGTTTGCTTACAAACTTTTAAAAAATAAATACAAAGCATATTTTGTATTTATTATATAAAGGGTACAAGGATGGATCAGAGTGAACTTGTGTTATGCGTAAATCCATCTATGTTGATTTTATTGATTTTATGTGTATAAAACTGTCGGTTACATCACTTTAAGAGATGTTAAATGATACAAATATTTCGTATTACGATTAGAGTTTTTGTAACAATTTTATGGGCAAAGTTTTTGTAAATAAATCAAATTATTTTTTCACTAGAAAACAGATTATTTGCACAAAAATTATGGGTTTAGTTTATAAGAAAAGGAATATTGTATATAGAAATGTAGCAATATATTTATATTCGTTTTATTCAAGTTATGATGTACATCACTAATAATAGTTTGAAAATTTCAATATTGCACTTATAACGTAGTTTACGAATAATATTTAAAAGAATACGATTAGTCTACATATAAATACAAAATGAAAATAAATTTTATAATTGTACAATAAATGATATCACAAGTTTTGGTTTTATGTTATTGAATAGAGAGACCGAAATGTAAACATCACAATTAAAAACTTATGGATCGATTTATTTTGTATAAAGTCTTACAATAAATTATGTACATGAATTTTTAAATAAAAAGAAACTTTTAATATTCTTTTCCTATCTATATGTAAGATACACTTCTGACTTTTATATAACAGAAAAAATCTAACTTTTGTATAGTAGAGTAGAAAAATAGTTCTTCCTTTGTATTTTTTTAATTAAAAGAATTTGCTTTGAATATTGTAAGAGATAGCTGTTATTGTTAAGTGAAAAAGTTTTAATATTTCAGTATGATTAAAACTGTATAAATCAGTTTTATAATGACTGTACTTAAATATTAATATAAAAAATTAATATAGTAATAAGTACTACGACTATATATATAGTCTGTATACATAGACTATAAGGATATAGAAATTATAAGGACAATAAATGTTATGCAAGAAGCAATGCTATCTTTTTCACATGACAATAACAAGTCTAAATGTTATACTAATCGATATATTATTAAACTAATTTGTTCTATAATAGCTTACTCTTTAAATATCTCTCTTAAATATTTCGTTAAATACTTATTAATCTCAATATTCATTGATCGCATGGTTTTGATTGTTTATTGCTTTCTGTGATTTTTACGCATACCAACACTACGACTTTCATATTAATATTATAATTACATCTCAGTCCAAAACAACATTTTTTCACAAATATATCTACTTACGACATCGTTCGAAGTAAAATTGCTTAAATATGTATTTATTTTCCTATAAATTATTTTGATTTTAATTAATCTTCTTTAAAGATATTATAAACATAAGTGTTATAACACTTCCTTTGCAATTTTAACGGAAGCTCGTGTCGGATGCAATTTTAAATTAGATTATACATATTTATTTTAAGGCCATAGTTTGCAATATTTTATTAATAAAAGTATTGATTTTATTCCAAAAATTATTTACTAAACATATAAAAATTTGAAAAAAGCTATATATTTTTTTTATTTGCTTGAAATCGAATCTATTAACTTATTATACGTTTATTCATACCGATTTTTTCTTTTTGATATTGACATTTCAACTGTTATCACTTGTTATGCAATATAAAAAGATACATTAGTAGAATTATGCGACAAGTAATTGATATAACATGAACGTTAAATTTTATTATTATTAACTACATTCAAATATTTAAATTGTCATTTATTAGAGGCCCGATCAATTACTAATTGGTCCGATTTTCAATTGATCAATAATTATATTTTTTGTCTCTTAATTAAAATATTTGTTTTAATTTAAATTCTTAAGGTCTAAATGTATATATAAATTCTATCCAATATAAATTTATTTTTTATTTTTAACAATTTTTCATACTTGATCTGTATACATTTATTTACGTATACAATATACTTTTGCTCAGACTTTGTAATTGGCTGGATAGAAAAAGAAATGAGTTAGGCAAGTTCCATTAACCTTGTACCGTCGGGATCTTTTAAACGTTGAAAACAATTCTGAATTAGTCTACGTGATTTTAAACGTTAAATTGGAATATTTTTTATAATTTTCCAAAGATAAAATCTAACCGATTTACATGTTTCATTTGCTGATTACTATAAAATTGATTATAGCACATAATAATGAATGAAAAAAGGTGTGCGTTAAACACCCCATGATTTTTCTCTTGCAAATCATTTATCTTACCGAAAAATTGCAATACTATGAATTTCAGAAAGTAGAACATATAAAAGTATATTTATAAAACTTATTTATCTAAGTGGTATAAAACGTAATAAAAATCTTTTAAAATAATAAAATTGTACATTTGTGTAAGTAGTGTATTATGAGTTTTAATTAAAATTTAATGCAAATTTGCAACTCTACAAATCCGATTGTATAGTAAAATATTATAAGCTCAGTAAAGCCATCAGTTTTAATTAAAACAGCACCTCAAAAAATGCGTTAAATTATTGTATAATATCTAGTGTCAAATTATTAAAATAAAAGTTTCAGTCTGAGCCTTATAAGCGGAAATATTTCCAGCGAAGAGCCATAACATGGATTAAAATTTCTATTCTCGATGTCCATAAATCAAAGATATAATATAATATTTATTGCTTCATAGAAGTGCTTTGAATGAGATAGACTCGTCCATCGCTTTTCCCGTCGTGACCCTCGAGCACGAATTTCGCATTGTAAAATGTTTTGCAGTCTGCAAGATCGCAATCTCTCCCCGAGTGGGCGTTCGGTCATTGACTAGTATTAGGCACGCTGACGTTCTTCAGGATCTTGGCGATATTGCTGAGAGCGAGCGAGAGGAATATGTCGTCAGAGTTGATGCGCTCGACTTCCTCGAGCGGCGTTGCGCCGTTGATATTGCGTAGCCGCGGATTAGCCCCGTGGCGCACCAGCATCTCGACGATGCGCACGTTGCCGGCGCGCGCCGACAAATGAAGCGGGGTGTCGCGTGCGTTGTCCTTCGCATCTGGATTGCAAGAGCCGCTGCTCAGCAGCATCTTCGCCGCTTTCGTTCGGTCATTCAAACAAGCCAGATGAAGTGGCGTTCTCCCCTCCGAGCGCGTCACCAGATTTACCTTCGCCCCGGCATCCAGAAGCAGCTGTTTAAACAGATTTCCATAAATTAATAATGAATAAAAATAAAAAAGCAATTTGCAAGTTGTGAACTTACTACAAAGATAGCATTTTAAACATAATCATTAATATTCCAAATAGATAGAATTCAAACCTGCATTATGTCGGTGCAGCCCACTGCACTGGCGATATGTAGAGCTGTCTCGCCTTTGCTGTTAACGGCGTTGATAGCGATCGGCGGCTTGGTCTCCCTCTCGTACGAGAGTTCCTCGATGCTCACACACTTTTCGCAGTTGCACAGGGGGTGGCAGAATTTAGGCTCGGTCTCCTCCGACACGTAGGTCTTGCTGCAGGGACCTTCAAGTCCCAGATAATACGAGGCTAGTCTGATGTCGCGCTCGGCGACGGCGGCGAACAGCCGGTCAATCTTGTGCATGCCGTCCGTGAGGCTACCTCGATAACTACCGATGGGGAAGGAATCGGTCAGATTTCGCTGCTTCGTAAACCAATTAAAGGAAAACGAAGCGAGAGCCCACCTGATTTTGCTAGGTGTGGACAGGGAGGAGCTCGACCTGGCGGTGTCGTCGCCGACCTCGGCGTTCGCCTCCCTCTGCGAGGTACCGTAACCCGATGAACCCGTGGGCGTGCTCGTGCGCGAGTTCGTGCCCTCGAGTAGCCTCGCTATGTGGCTGCTGTGCGCCACCGTCAGGGGTGTCTGTCCCCGGCGGTTTTTGTAGCTCACGTCCGCGCCGTACTCGAGTAAAATCTCCACGATCCCGCTGTAGCCCCACCTGGCAGCGAAATGTAATGCCGTGTCACCCTGCAGATTCGCAGCGCTGGTGGCAAACGGAGAAAGTCTCGTTAATTCACCGACATATTTTTCATGTTAAATTTGAATTTTTTTTTCAAACAGGTTGTCATTGGAATTTCCAGTTGATTGGGTAATCCGGCAATGTCGATGTTTATGTAACTTAAGTTTATTCACAATGTGATTACATGTGCATTGCGTAGGACAAGTGCGATTATAAAAAAAGGTATATATTTACCGTTTGACTGATAGTCAATCTAAGCTCAACCACTCCTGACAAACAGTAATTAGAAATACTACAAACTTAAAACTACTGTTTACTAGATAAAAGAAACAGTAAATTGTATGAATTATTAAAATAATAACTTTAATTGAACACAATGTTTAAACAATAATTCTTACCTGACGTTAAGGTGGAGTCTGGACTGTTCGACGAAATAGAGCAGAGCCTTGACACAAGCATCATGTCCATGATCGGCAGCGAGGTGGAGCGCGTTGTTGCCTCGAGCATCGACGATTCTTAAGTCGGCATTCGCGTGCAACAGCAACAGTAGGCTGTTTTGATGACCGCGCGCCGCGGCACAGTGCAGAGGTGTTGTGCCGTCGGGGTCGGCGTCGTTGGGATCAGCACCTCGCTCTAGCAAATAGTCGACTATGGCTACATGTCCGTACAGACAAGCCACGTGTAGGCAGCTGCGATTGCTTTCGTCCCGCGACATCAGCGACGGCAGCTCATCCCGGCCGAGCCGGGACAGACTGAGCTCGCAGCTCTCGCATGTACACAACGGATGACACAACTTGCTCTCTTTCGGCCCATTCGACGCTCGCATTGCTGTGGATCAAAAATTTAAAATAGTTTTTTTTATACACCATCAAAAGATAAAGGGAAAAACGAACGTATTAAAAAGAGCTGCTTCAATCTCACCCTCTGCTCTTTCGGTTAGCAGCCTCTGCACTTCGCTGAGATTTCCCTTCTTCACGTATTCGAATAGCTCTTTGCTGGAATTCTCGCACTCGGCTCCACTTTCGTTGGCTTGGTCTTCGTTGCCGATGCTATTGGCGTGCCCATTTGCGTGTCCGTTGAGGGGCTCGGCGGCCTCCTTACCCAGTGCAGTGGACTCGAGGCGCGAAGTGCCCACTTTGAGGGAGCCCGAATTCACGTGCTGGACCGCCGCCTCGAGCGACGTCACGAGGAAGCCCGCCTCGTCCGCCTCGTGGAGCGAGCTGGCTGAGAACCTGAACTGCTTCATGAAGGCGAGCTGAGCGCACCAGCTGCCCAGGCCTGATTTCACCACCAGGAATATCAGTACTGGCAGCAGGTCGTCCGAGGAGACTGACGTCTCGCCCTGTGAGACGAAACGCACCGCACGCCGCAAACAGTTGACCTTGCCCAACACCGTGAAGTAGCTGTCCAGTCTAGAGAATTCTGTTAAACGATTAAATTTGATTAGTGTTTTTATCAGGCATTCAGCATTGTTGCAAGATTCGAATAATTTTCCGCAATTCAGAGTATTAATGTGTTGATGCACTGTTAACTGCGAATTAATCGAGTCTTACGCTTGGTGAGCAAAAAATTATCGATCGGACGAAATTAACTTGAAGAACATATTTTTAATTTGATAAATGAGTTAAAGATAACCAGTTCGTTCTCGTAGCTTGTAAATGCACTGCTTGCAGCATTGACTCAATAATATTGATACCGTTATTTTATTATTTTTAGTGGCATACATTGCTCAGAAATTGTCTTACTAATGAAATATACGTAATTTTTTTTAATTATGATTAAAGTTCTGAAGACCTACCCATCTTTCCCCTGGAAACGCCATCATAAAGATCGTGTCGTACACAAAGATCGCACAGCTGCAGGTCATGCAAATTTTTGATAATTTTGTTCAAACTTGCATCTTCGGCGGCAAAGCAAGCGGATACCGCCTGCGGCAAAATTCGTCGTAGGCCGTGTAAAATATACGTTTCTGTAGCCACCTTGATCATTTGCATTAAATAGCGACTCTCGCTGGTTCGTTCGTTCAGACTAGCGTCCTTGAAGAGAATCCGCAGCACCTTAGTATACAACATATTCACGAGATCCCGCTGCAGTTGAAGACATTCACTTTCCAGATTTTTATGATTTTTCTCAAACTCCTCGATTGCAGCGTCCACTTCTTTTAAAATATTTTTATCATGCACCTCAGCCCACAGCAGATCCACACACTCTTTTAAGGTGGTAACCACTGGCACCTCATTGTTTGATGTACTTGTTTCTTGCTCTAACAATCCTTCTAGGCACCTAATTTAAAAATTAATTGAGTTATGTACTTGTAAGATTTGAGAAAATGCATAAGAATTACTTGTAAAAGATTGATTGCTTACCATACACAATATTTATTAAGATCATCTGCATAAAATGTTTCTTTGAATAATACATTAACAGATCGAGATTTACCTACATCGCAATCAATTGTCAATGATCTGTTGCTCAATCGTACTTCTTGCTCAGTCAATGTACGAAAATGAGTGCCTAAAACATTGAAACTTATTAGCTCAGAAAAAGGTGATAAATTAGAATTTCATATTTTAGATACTAACCAGGCAGTTCATCATCAGGTATCAAAATATGACCTAGAAAGTCTTCTTCTGTCAGTGCACCCTTGGCAAAAGTTCCACAACGAGGAACACAGATGATCCAACCTTCCCCGATAGCTCTGTCGAAGATTGGACGGTATTCCTCTTGCAGATATTGGAAGAAGGCATTTTGCGACAAGTCTTCGTCGTAGTTTGATTCCATATTGCAATTGAGCCATGTATTTTGTTCCTTAATTGGCTGGTAATGTTCTTGCCTGCTTAAAACATAAAAAAAATATTATTCTGTAAATATCGTCTCTCACCACGTTTCTAGCATTTTGATAAATCATAGACATAGCGTATATTTTGATTCTTGGTCACTTTTTTTAAAAATTTACATGTCATAATTGTCATTTACAAGAAGGGTGCACGTTTGCTCGTTATACTGGAGCATATCCACCATCAGAGATAACAAAGAACAATGCGTGTCAGATCGAATTTGATAACAAAGCAGCTCAAACTGCAACTAAACGTTTGCGTGCCGATGCTTCTATACCTTAAAGAGCGAATGTAAATAAACGGTAAACAGAGTGGAAATGCTTATTATAGACAGCGTGCATAGCACATCCGACAAAGAGAGAAACGTAAATAGAGAAATAAGAGGCCGCTGACCAGGGGAAGTGCAGCGCCCGGGCTCGCCGGTGACGTCCGCGGCGCCGCCGCAGCAGGGGGTAGTAGCAGAGGGCCGCCGGTCCAAGGAGGCAGGCGAACAGCGAGGCGGCATCACGGCACATGGGTGGAGGATAGTTCGCGACGGCCGCTGCCGACGCGTCCGCTGCAACGACTGACGGGCCGCATCTTCACGGCACCGAACACTTTATCCAGCAGCGGAACGAGATTATCTCCCGCCCCGTAGTCGCGGCGCCCGATTCCAGCCGTAGCGTCAGATCTCGCGACCTTGCGCCCCGACGACATAACCTCCCCGCACACCCAGCACCGTGAATGTCGATGACGCGACTAATGTGCACACTGCGTGGGTGCACTCGTACTCAATTCACACAGCGCTGGATAGACGAGGTATGTATGTACGTATGTATGTATGTATGTATGTATGTATGTATGTATGTATACAACACTGGTTCGCGTCAGGGGGGCTGTTTCATTGGAAGCTGGTAAATGTCGACGTTAATTAAGCTGAGGGAAGGGAAGCAACTTGATCATCCTTAGTTACCCATTAGTACGTAATTAGTACTAGTTTATAAAAATGAAATACTGCATCTCTTACTGGAAAATAGGTTTCAGGTAAACATTTTATCGTTTTTATAATTTAATTAATAAATAAAAAATATATATAAATGTCACAATTATTATTAATTTAAAAAGTACTTCACATAGCTGAATAAGAAATATTTTAAAATAATTGTATATAAAATTTATCACAAATCGATTTTATTTCATTAATGTACTATCTTTTACACAGCAGTGATCTCGCGCAAGGTGTCTACCGATTTCTTGAACGCATTGGAAATTTGATATTACCGTGGATACCTGCATTCGCTGTGGCCGTTCACCTCTGCAAATGAACCCTACTATATTGCAGTAAAATACAATTACTAAATACTTTTGCATTATTTATTAATAATTAAGAATTCGCGATTCAAATTCGAAGGGAAAATTGAGCATTACATATATTATATACTTTCAAAATTGACTTAATTCGTATAAAAACCCGTTATTGTTTATTAAAAATTTAAATATTAATTAATAAGACGTTATATCGTATTTATTTAAAACGAAAATTGATATTTATAGAATGTTGAAAATTTAAACATTAAGTTTCAAAATTTAGCAAAATTTCATTAGTACTTTTTCTGCAAGCTTGATAAACAACACAATAAATAAAACAAAAATAAATAAATGCTTCAAGTTATAAAGTAATAATTGTCTATTTGCACTTTTTGCAGACTGTAAAGAGAAGAAGTTCTTAAAGTAAATCTCTCTAGGGGATGGAATTCTCAGACGGCATTCAGAAGAGTTCATTGACCTCGACTTCTAATTCGGACTGCTTACACACGCAGCTGCAGTAGCACTTTAAATTTCACACAGCACGTCGTATAGCATGGTAAGTACTATTTAACACCAACTATCGATAAAAAAAAATTACTCAATCCACAACTACGGAAAAACTGTCAGTAAGAACTATCACATTATTTAAACTATAGTTAGTATAAATTGGTTACTAGGTTAAACTACAGCTAGTGTAGTATAGAAAATATAGAAAAGTACATTAATCATAATACGTACCTTATCATGGTTTTCCAAGTGCATGACTCTCCAAATGTCTGTTATAGAAGCGATGCTACAAGCGGTGTCTATTATAGAATCGAATTCCGCCAGCCGATCGGAAAGGCCCGCATCGATCGCTCTTAAAACCGTCTAAGCGCGCTCATCTCGCAGTGGGCAGATCGTCGACCCCGCGCCGAATCCTGCGCGCGTATAATATAATGCACCTCCTGCCGGCGGCGCGCCAAGTGCGGCACTGCACTCCGCCGGCGCAAAAATTGTCGGCAGCGGCGGCGGCGGTGGCGGCGCGCCGGCGACGAGTGGGCAGGTAGACGACGACGAGACGGGATTATCGACGGGGAGTGTTGGGTTACTTGGAGCGCGGGGGACGCATTCCATTGTGCGCGCCGCCGGAGGCGCGCGACCATCCGCTCTCATACGGGGCGAAAAAGGGAGAAAAAAGAAAACGGGGGGAAAAAAGGAAAAAACAAGGGGAGAAGGCGGAGCGATACGGCACGCGCGCCTGACGGCGACGACGACTAACGAGCCGGCCTTTATGTAACGGCGCCTTTTTTCCGCGTGCAGTGCACTTAGGCGATGCGAGAGGCTGACCTGAATATTGGCGGAGGCATCCTTCAAACGAGACTCCTTGGCCGAGAGGGTGTTAGATGTCTGATGGGTTATTAGACACGTTTATTATTGATTTTATTTTAACGTCGGTTATCGGAATGTTTAAAACGACCTCTTACGTTATAGTTATTCGGTGATTTTTTTATCTCTTAGTATAAACAACGTGTTTTTAGTTTTAATATACAATGAAGGAAAGGATAACGTGACCTTTTAAGATATAAAACGATATATTTTAATAAGATAATTATGAAAATTATACTTATGTCAAGTTTGAGGTAATGCAGCTAATTAACGGATAGGATTCTACAATATCCGATTATAATGAAGACGTGTTTTTGAACAATTTTATTTCACGAAATGAAAAAAAAAGTACTAGTTACATAAGTAATCGGTGTATTATGCAACATCGATTTCTACATTAATTATTTTTATTATTATATCACGTAAATTACATAAATAATTCATATTTACACATAAAAATAAACATTTTTTCTTATCATTTTAATTACAAGAATAATTGGCATACTCTATAAACGAAAAAAACTATAAAAGATTATTTTTATAATTGATAATAAATAATTGTAACCACATTTATTTGTTGAATGGCGCTCGAATACTAATATTCAATATATACACACAAAAGGCATTTCATCTAGATAATAATACATTTATCCAAGATTTTCTGCTATTATGTAGCGATTAAACAATCAATCAACTTGTGGTGATATTGGAAGACGTCGATAAGCTGACTTAATTAAAAAAAAGGAGAAGAAAAGTTTCCTTCGTCGTTCACCTTATCAGACAATTTTCAGTTATTAGATAATCCGACGTGTTTTCATATCTTTGGAGCTTTGATTTTAAATTCGAACACATCGGTTTCGCTGATGAAATAGTTCGAGTGGTTTTTAAGAGAAAACTCGATTATTACCTACTACATTGTTCAAACACTTTTTCTATTAATTTTTTTTTAATTTCGACTTTTTTTAGTGTTGCAATTAAGTTCATACTTTTTGTACGCGCAGAACCTAAGTAAAAAAATTGTCAACGGATAAAAGGCGAAATGAAAGATTGTGTATAAAAGGCGATTATCTCAGTTAAAGTTAATCTCAGCAAGTAATTTTCCGTTTTACAGAATAAACCGTCTGGTTATTTACAATGGTACTACATATAACTCTTATAGTGACTTAGCAGAAACTTTTGATATTTACAAAAATGGTTTCATACAAAATACTCGATTAATTACATCGGGCAGAAAAGTACACGAGGTAAAGTTACGATCGTTATTGGAAAAAATTCTTGGCACCTAAAAATCAGTAACGAGAAAAGTACTTCAACCGCTTAATATCGATAAAAGTACCGATAACCAAAGTCTTGCGCTTTGGTACGGCTTAGCGGACAAAATAACTCATATTGAATTTTTCTCATATAACGACCTACATTGGGATTTGATATCTACACATATAGCTATCCAAGATCATAAAAAATGAGCACGATATATAAGTAACTAAGATTTGTATCATGGAGCAAATGAGTTTTTCTAAAATATTGTTTATATGTAATTAATTTTATCTAAAAATTACATAAACATTTTGTTGTGATGTAATAATAATTACAGACTGACGTTTTTGTAGATAAAAGTATCATTAAAATTTATCTACAAAACGACAGTCAAAATAATTATTATTAGTATGCAATAAAATTTTTGCTTATTTTTTAGGTAAAAATAGTTACTTATGCACAGCATTTCTGCTGGATAAAAAAATTTATAACAACTAATTTGGCGCCATTTCACTTAGCTGTACATATGGACGTCAAATCCCAATATAACAAAAGTTGTTTTAAAACCTAAAATTACGAAGGATCGAAGAGTTTGAGTATTCCGCCAAAAGGAAGACTCGGTATCACCAAAATCGCACTGCACACAGCGGAAACGCGAGTGTCGCACGTACAATCTCCTCCCCCGTCCGCTTTCCCAGGTTACGGGAAAACCATCTCGCGACGGGAGATACACTGCCATACTCATCTCGCGAAGAGCGAGAAGAATCCGCGACTACGAGGGTCGCGTTCATCCCCCTTTCTCTTTCTTTCTCTGCCCTGCCGCGAGAGGCTGCCGGCTTCGATGACCCGCGAGCGTCGCGAGCCGCGTTCACGCGCGCTCTAACTTCTTGTCGTAGACGTCGGACCGCTCGGGGTCCTGTTTGCGGCGCATCCTCTCCTCCTCCTGCAGGAATTCTGGGTCGTTCCAGGGCTGGGGCTCGCCGCTCGCGTACAGCACGAAGATGAGATTCGTCACGAGGAAGACGCCGAGGACGATCCAGAAGACCAGCCGCCACTCCGTCATCAACTTGTTTGACGTCAGCACGCCCACGAGGTAGGGCGTGAGGATGCCGGTGAACGCGGCGATGCCGTTCGTTATCGCCATCAGCGTGCCCGAGTAGTTCGGGCTCAGGTCCAGGGCGTTTACCTTCATGCCTACCAAAAAATAAAAGTGTGAGTTACTCGTGTATTATCACATAAATTGCATTAAGTTTTTTTCTTTGCACAAATTAGTGTCGCCTAGTAAAATGTACATAAGCTCTTGAAAAAAGTGTCCTAAATATAACAATAAAAATATATTTATTCAACAGCTTACCTGGATAAAAGGTGCCCATGAGAGTCATGCCGACTGTGAAGAGTATGACAACAGTGGTCTTATCGCACTCGGCGTACGAGGCTCCGATGATAAAGAAGCCCGGGCCCACCGAGGCGATGGTCGTGCCGAGCTTCCTCACATTCGTCGTCGACATGTAGCCCTTGGTGATGAGCCAGTCGGCCAGCCAGGAGGTGAAGCAGCTGCAGAACCACATGCAGAGGTACGGCAGGGACGAGTAGAGGCCGTTGTCCTTGATGGAGAAGTTGAGGACGTCCTTCATGTACTTGGGCAGGTCGGTGACCATGGTGAAGAAGCCCCAGTCGTGGCCGATCTGCGCGGCGATCAGGGCCCAGAGGGGCGTCGAGCGCAGCAGGTGGCGCCAGGGCACCGGCGGCGGCCTCGAGTGCGTGTGCGCGCTCATGCGCTCGTCCAGGTACTTGGCCTCCTGCTCCGAGATGAACGGGTGCTCGCGCGGATTGTTGTAGCACAGCACCACCCAGACCAGGAACCAGAGCACGCCCAGGCTGCCGAACACGTAGAACACCGCCGGCCAGCTGTCCGCCGAGTGGAGAATCAGGCCGGAGGCCGTCGTTGCGAACACCGTACCTGCAATTCAATAGGTGTGGCGTTCATTGCACCATTTTTTTGTCGACCTTAAAAAAAGTTCTTTCATTCGTTCGTTTTCGTATTTAGTTGCTACGCGCATTCTTACTTTATCTAAGGAGAATGGAAATGCTTTAAAAAACAATTGTATAATTTATTCTTTTATAGGTTCACGCGGATAGAGTTTTTTAAATAATTTTGCTTAAAAATTATTTCGCAGCACTGAATGGACTCAAAGTCGCAATTCTTATCAAGTTGGGCATAATTTCTTTGTTAAGCTTGACCTTGGCGCCACAATGACTAAACATCAAATTTATAGCAGTTTTTGCTAAAAAGGAAAGTAATTTTTAAAGCTGTATTAAAATATCAGGATAAGAAGATGTAAATTGCATTTGTTTTAATTAAAAGTTATAATTACATTTTAATTTCAATAACTTTAAAAGCTCAATACTGATAATGAGACTTATAAGTATTTCACAAGTCACTCTGGTATCTCCTTAAATTAGCAGTTCATTTTTACTTTGTCTTTTTAAACAAGTTAAAAACTACCATGTAACTACATTTTTTAAACTTTAAATACAGTTTATCCTTATTACTGTTCTTGCTTATGTATAAATTCATTAGATTTTACTATTTCCGCGAAGAGCAGGGATTTTCGCTCTTCCTAAACAGTAAAGTTCGCAGTACTTACATCTGCTAAATTAACGAGGAAAACCAATGACGTTTTTCTTTTAAACTCATAAATTCTATTCCGCGTTCCTCGTACGCGCGATTGTGATTATGACTTATGCAGCGATTTGTTCGAACTAAGTAAAATGACATTAATATTGAAAAGAGCAAATAAAAAAAAACGTGTGGATCGACTGGTACGTTTGATTCGCACTTGAACGAAGCTCGCTAATCTAGAATCCCACCGTAATTCTGACCTCGGAGCTCGGGCTCACATTAAGAAGACATCAGCCCAGGATAATAGAGTAGAGTGTCACGCTAATTAATAGTTCAGTGCCTCGCAGACGAACTAATGGCGATTCCTCAAAAATCCCATTGCGCAACTCATCTTTCTCGAATGCCGCGTTGTACGTAATCGACGGAATCCACTGCATCGATAAAGGCAGCTCGAACAATTAATTATATCCGCGCGTTACTTCAGCAGCCTTAATTTTCACTCCTTGATTTTTAACGACTTTTAATTGTCCATTCGATTGTTCATTCTTTTTCCTCGTCGTTCACCGACAAATCGCGTAAAATGATTGCAGCAATTTCGATACGCCGCTAATTAATTTTCCTTCAAATCCAATTTAGTGCCAATGTAATAGATGCCTGATAATTAAAAGATGCACAAATTGAATTATGATTAAATACGATTATGATAATAATAAGCAGGTTATCATGAAATACACCGTTTTAAAAATAACAAAATTTTAATCGCCTATGCGATCTGCGACACATGTTTTTGGAGCTGCTTACGCAAATAGAGATAATAGGGAAAATTTGCAACTGATTTGGATACGATTTGATGCAGGGAATGGATACTGACCTAACTGAGCGCCGGCGAATACGAGCGAACCGATCTTGGACCTCTCCTCGGGCGGCGTCCATTGGGCGAGCATGGCGTTCAGGGCGGGGAAGGTGGTGCCCTCGCCGAGGCCCATGAGGACCCTGAGGACGATCAGGGCGGTGGCGTCGCCCCACTCGACCGCCACCGGGGTGAGCAGCGTGAAGATCGCCGTCGACAGGATGCCCAGGCCCAGCGAGTACTTGCCGCCGAAGCGCTCGGCGAGCATGCCGCCCGGCAGGTGCGTAACCACGTAGCCCCAGTAAAACGACGACAGGATTATACCCTGCGAAAAGCGATTTTTTTTACTTATTTATTTGGGCAGTTTTTTTCGGTTGTTACGACGATTGATATTTCGAAATACTGCGCCAGCTGTTCGAGTTGCACAGCGGGCCAAAAAACTGCAACTTTTTTTTTTGTTTCGGTATATCTTTTTCATCGGTGGATGTAAAGTGTAATATTCGACTGGTGCCCAGACTTTCGATTTGATGGATCGACGAAATTATCGGTAAGATAACGAGTGTCGATTGATTCGTGTGTCAAATTGATGTGACAAATTTAAACGCTACCGATCAAGTTGAGCTTGATGGTATTTACAGTAGAAAATATTACTTTATCGTTAATTGATTTTTCATTGTTTTAAACATAAACACTCCTTTTATCGATTAATATTTACGTAGCAATGTACTTTTATTGATGTTTATTATCTTAATCGTAATATTTATTTTAACGGGGAAGAACAGAATAAAATAAGGTATCTGGAAATATACTTTTTTATCTCCCCCGGTAATAATTTCTTTCACTATAATATATTTTTCTTTTTAATATTTTTATTATTCGAAAAATTGGTTTAAAGCGACAGCATTGAAATCAGTCGAATAATTGAAAATATTGAACTTATCGAATTAATTTTAATTTCCTGATTGTTATCGAGTTTGAAATTTATCAGATAAAATATTCATTTCGCATATTTTCGAATTAAATTAGGTTCTCAAAATATGTCACCAAATGATTAAAAATGAAGTTTAAGTAGTAACAGTCGCGTATGTCGAGGCGCGCCCAATGCATCCATCGAAATAATCAATTAACATTAAATAAACAAAATTCAGTTACAGCAAAGCAGTCGGGGATAATCACTCAAGATCTTTCTCAAGAACGAAACCTGTACAGTACAACAAATGGGAACAACATAATTTACCTGCTTCTCCTCGCTCCAATCATAGGTGCCTTTGGCCCCGTGAACCGTACTGGGCGCCACCGTGGTCGTGGCGTTGTACTCTGCCTCGGTTTTGTTCGACACCACCATCTCGGTAATGGTAATCGATAGACAGACTCGCATCGCGTAGGCGTTCAGCAGAGCCAGGAAGCCCATAAGGGCGAACACCCATCGCTGCGGTATGTAGCCACCTGCAAAGGGACAATTGTTATTGTTTTTAATAACCTTTTTGTCTGGTCGCCAGGTTTCCCATTCGCGGTGGAACAGAGAGGAAGTGAAGCCGCGCGATTTGTTGGACGACATTGAAAAATGCAACAAGCAAATATCGGTCACTTCGTAACTGAGGAGATTCGAAATAAGAATGTAAAGTAACTAAAAATTAATAATTTAAACATTACTTTTTATGGATAAACATGCGTAAGGTTTGCTTCCATCACATTAACTGCAATTTAATGTAAAAATTTTTTGTAGTCTATATTTTCCACGTAGGTTTGTTAAACAATTATTTCTTTTGTTTTAGATAAGATACGAGGCGGTGCTTGCGGGGTTTCGAAGACTGAAGTGGTGAAAACTTGCGAAATTCTCGCCGTTGGCCGTGACGCAGTGTTTACACTGTTTGTTTTTTATAAGACACTGATTCGCGGTAATATGCAATTATGAATAATTAGCGGAAGCGACAATGCGGAAACAGTGAAACGAGCGCGCCGAGTGACTGTGACGCGAATTACGAGAAGTACGATAAAATTTTTTGTTTAAATCATTATTAGAGCATTGTGAGCATTCGGGCCTTTAATGGTAAACTCCACTTAGTCATCTGCTTAAAAGTGATTGAATTCTATTTATCGCCTCTAGTAAACGTCGTTCGAATTAATCAGCGGAACGGTAGAAAGAAAAACGTTTATTTCAGTAACAACACGAATAATCTTGTAATAAACAGGCATCGGAGAAACATAATACACGAATTAAACAGGTCAACGGACTCCTTCAGCCACCGATAAAGCCTGTCTGCACTTGCATTAAAGCGACACCCGCACAAATGAGAATCCGCTGATCTATGGATAAGTCGGGAAAAATCCGCGCTACAACATCACGCGGTCATTTCCAACCGGAAAGCCCTCGAACTTCCAGACCGGAGGCCGCGCGAAGGCCGGGATTAAGCGAGTGAAAACACCCGCTTCGCAAAGAGCTCGCGCGAATTTTACACCTCCTTGGCCGGCGGAACATTGTTTTTATCGCTCGGAACAATTCTTCCCATTAAATTTCACGATAGTTACAGGTGACGCATGTTTTTTTTTCTTTCTTTCCAAACGACCGCGATTTGCACGCGCTCGATAAAGTTCAAGCCGTGATCGATTGGTGTTTTTGAAAGAAATCGGATCGATTCGTTAACCTTGACCGCGAACGGCTGCGCCAGCTCGGATCGGTGGCTTTATGAAATTTTTCGTGCGAATGAAAAGAGAAAAAAGCATCGCCGATCGGCTTGCTTCGCGGGCGAATTAATTACCGCGGTGAAAACTTCGCGCGCGCTGTCGTAAATATCTACCAAGAAGCTTCGTGTAAATCGATTTTAATTTAATTCAATTGTCCGTGTTTTGTTTCATCAACGAAACGTGTATACTCGTAATGTTTCGTGCGAATTTTTTGCGGCGCAACAACCACTTGCGCGGAAAATCGCTGAGCGAAATTTACAGAAATGACGGATCACATTTTTGCTCGTTACGAGATTAGTCTCGAGGAAAAGGTCAGAAATTTGTCTACACTTTGATGAACCTCGCATGCCGCACGATCCTGTGTGTTTTTGGAAGCGCCACACACATATGCAATATTGCTCCAGTGCATCTCGCGAATCTCTTTTACTTCTTTTATTTTCTCTGATAAGGCAATCAGTAATATCTCGAGGGGATTTACGGCTAATACGACGACTTGTAAAATCACTCTTTATTTAGTTAGCATGATACGCAGATTCGTTTTACATTCCCGACTGCACAAAATGCTAAGTGTATTAATGACACAAGACAAATAGCGCCCAACTTGATTCCGCGTTTATTTTATACACCTCAGTAGGCTGATACATTTATATTATCTCAAATTGTGCGAATCAAGAGCAGATAATTTTAACGTCGATCATAAATTGGCGGCAGTTCATTAACAAGTAAGAAGATAGCGCAGAATCGTAATCTTAATGAAACGCGTCTTACAAAAATTGACCGATTTTTTTATGCGAAAGAAAATTTGTACGGCGAACTTTCAAGAACTTGCTAATGTCACGGCGATGATGCAACGCGCGTTGACTTTTTCGCGCGGTCGCTTACCGTTCGTTACGCGCTGCTGTGCCTAATGATGATGATTATCCCGAAAACTCCTTTGAGCGCGATGTTTGCTATAGCGAGACGCTTATCGATCAGTGAATTACGTCTTTTTGTTATCGTCTTCAGACTTTGACGATCTTTTTTTAAAACAGACACTACGCTTGATCCAAAACGCTTATTTTTTTAATATTTGTCAGCGTCGATAATCGAATTAAGCTAGCTAATAAGGCAGATAGAGGGAAATCAGTGGAATGTTAATTTTTTTCAGAGGTAAAAGTGTGTATTCACTGTCTAAATAGATTACTAAACAGATAAAATTTTAATACATTTAGACGTGCAAATAGAACCGACAGTCAATTAATGACGTAATTAATCCCACGAATAAAAGGTACAATAATAATAAAACCTAATCCTCGCAAGATTGAAACTTTAATAGCTAATTTCGAAATAACTCGCTCATGTTGACACTTCAAAACATAAAAGCATTAAACAAAATTATTCGAATATGCTTACGCGCAATGCAAAACAACGAAACCACAGCGGGCTTCTAACAAAAAAAACTAGGAAATCCGAGCGATAGAGAAAGGGAGAGAGAGGGGGAGGGGGAAGAAAAAAACCGGAAGCGGAAGGTGGATCGCGTCGCGGGTGCCGGAAATCGGGGACGTACAATTCGGCGCACCTGCCAAATAATCAATCACCGTTAATTCGAGTGCGCGCGCTACTCCTTTTTGTCCCATTTCTTCGGCGCGCACGAAAACCATGCGCCGGCTGCATACCCAACGAGGCTCGATAGATCGCTCGCCACCGTTAGGAAAACGTCCGGCCTCCGCAGGGTCGCAAATCGATCGGAAATAAAAAAAATATCGAATCGGGCGTAACGATGATCGTGATAAATAAAGGAAATTACGGCTACATTCGCGATTTTCACGTGTATCCTCGCCTTGTCGCTCTCGCCTTTTGTTCTTCCCCCGCAATACAAAAAAAGTGCGAGGCCAAATTTTTTTTCTTAACTGCATACACGGAGCTTTGAGAAGTGCATGCAGGTGTACGCTGTTCAAAATAAGTTAACAACTCGAATGCGCAAATTGCTTTTTGCAGAACACAAATTATCTGTAAATTTCAACCGAAAAATATACGAAAGTAATAAAATGTATATATTATTATATTAATGAATACAAAATTTACACGAAATTTATGTTCTTTGTGCGATTTAACGTAAACGAAATATAGAAAGTTTCGATTTACACGAATTTCTTAACAGTATACAGTACTAAAGAACTCAAAGCGAGAACGGCCCGCATAATGTATGATAAGCCGGGCGAAATCGATTGACGTTCGCGCGGCTTTCGGAAAATTTGCGGAATGCGGTGTAGGGGCGATTCGGTAATCGCTTCGCGCGCGCGTAAAGGAGCGCTCTCGGTGATGATCAAATTGTTACGCTAGACTTTTTTGTTCGGATGCGACAGTAGAGTCGGCTTTTGTTGAAGAGACCGTGATTGTATCCTCGGTGAATGCAATAATTGATCGAGGCAGATAAAGACGGAAATTGCTTATTAAATGCTGGAAATTTTGCGTCTTGTTCATGTTGACCGTTCAATTAATAAATTGAATATTAGTGATTTTTTAACTATCGCTGGATCATTATAGACCGCTAATTGCCGGATCAGCTGCGTCTGTTAGTAACAACGAAATTTTCCGATTGTATCCGTAGTAAATTGTATATTTATAATCGGAATTACAAATCTTTCAATCACGTGCAATAATTTGTTACATCAGGAGTATAATTATGATTTTTCACTGAATTTTTCCTGAAAAGTAATGTTGTTTCATAAAACAATTAAAATTAATCGGCACAATCGTAAAAACACTTATGCAATCGAAAAATTAGATCTATTGAATATTATCTAAGGATTATTTTCATTATGTTTCTTCTTCGCATGTAACTTCATAAAACGTTCAACAAAGCTAAAGGGCGAACACGACCGAGAATTCGCGGAAAATCCGATAAAAAACGCGCGAGAGCGACACTACTCACAGCAGGTCCTCCACAAGCCGAACATCCTGACGCCAAATTTATTCAAGGGCTGCTATGAGTCGGTGCTTCCTCGCGGATTGGATTATTTCTTGGCACACTATGTATGGGCACTGCACGGAAACACCGTGTAACACAGCAGCGAATGCCGGTCGCGCACGCGGGCCGCAAGGTATACACACACTCGGGAGCCGCGCGCGCCGCCGACAGACTGACCGCGCGCCGCCGCTAATTTCGCCTTTTATCCGCCCGCGTGGCGATAAGCCGAAGCGCGCACAGCAGGTATGCGCCGCGATCCGGGAACGCGATAGCGCTGTACAGCTCCGCAGGCGCCGATCCGATCGCTGCTCTCAAATTATCGAGCGCTCGCGTCCCCGTCGGAGACGCTCGTCGGACAAACCTCGCACCCTATTTCGAACTACCCCGTGGCCATGGGGTTTTTGTTATTTCTATATTTTTGGAGGAGAAAACAATTGTTCGCACTTTTTTCTTAGTACGCGTTGGATTTTTATAGTGTCGTGTCAATTGATGATCTCTTGGGTTGAAGTATATATACGTAGGTTGCGATTAAAGGATTTTTCACGCGCTTGTTTGTAAACTAGCACGTGTCACGTTGAGGATGGATCATTGAGACAACCGATCGCTGTAAGATTCGGCAAGCATCACGGTTCGAATTGAACGTCGGGTGACATAATCAAGATCGTTCAGCAATTTTTTTTTATCAGATAAGTAACAAGAGAGTTTTTTAATAAAAAAATGTCTGTGCTCACGGTGATTTTACAATGAATCAACATCGCGTAACGAAAGAAATTTTCCTCCGATAGTGTTTAACCGCTTATTGCACACTGTATAATCAACCTTGAATTTAGGTTCTCTTTGTGAAAATGTATAGTATTTCGTATGAAGCAGTGTTAAAATTGCAATTTTGTAACAAAAAAAATTAAAAATTGTAATATTGAGGATTTTTAATTATCATCTGGAACCAATTATTATTAATGCTTGGCACAATTTTCTTTAATTTTATATTCATTTAAAAAAAGGAAGTAAAGAAAACGTTCTGATGTATACTTATCTAATACTTATGCAAAAAGTAATTATAAATCGTTAAATGTAATGTACAGTTAGGATACACTAATTGTCAAAATTTAAACAAGCACCGCTGACGTAGCTTGCGAGCGATACATATTATATCTATGATCAGAATGTTCAATGAATTATTTGGTGCATTTATCTAAAAAGTTAATCTCGCACGCTTCCTTTACCACCTTTTTAATCGCACCTACGCTATCGCAATCTCGAGGATCGAAATCGTATTGATTAACAATTTGAAACAAGTAGCAGCTGCCAAGACTAATCCAGCCTCTCAACCAGAGATTTTCCTTATTTAGGAATTGATACCGACGAATTCCTCGAAATCTTATCGGAATGGGACGCGGGGAGGATGCGGATATTTCTGAAGGCGATGAAATAATTTCATCGGGTACTTACTTTTTTCAGTTTGCGTAGGGTACCTATAGCGCAATAAACAACACGCACCGACTGAAAAAGCGGAGCAGTTGATCAGGCGATGACATAGATAGTGGCGAGGTATGCGTACGATTGGCAACGCACGCTTCAATAACTGGGATTTTTTTCCCCACCGGTGTTTATTATCTACCTAGTATTACCGGCACTTTTCGTAACTGATAAGAGAAAAATTCGGCCAATTCTTTAGAAAGACCAGAGCATTGACACTGGTATTTTTTAGTATAGTAGTTTTTCTCTGGAACTGATATTGTAAAAGTTGCAATTAGGCAACTTACAATTTTGATGATTTATAGATAGTTTGATTACTTTGTTAAACAATCATTATTTTTATCCTATATCACTTTTTGTTCAGCAGGGCTAAAGGAAGCGTATTGCGATTTAAATACTGATCAGACTTTTGACAATATTACAAAGTTGTACAAAGCTACAAATACAAAATTAATTTTTTCCAAATGTTGACTGTTAAATTTGCAGATATTACGATTAAAAACAAGTCGACATAGGATTCACCCGTTAGTTGTTTTTTGAGCGACGTACAAAATATTTACTTCGAAACGCAAATGTTTCTATACTGTTATTTACGATGTGTCACTTCACCTGCGGTCGAAGAATTTTTAAAGCGTCTAATGTGAAAAGATCCTCGACATCCGTAATTGCGCCTGCGGCTGTGCATAAAAAACGAGTTACTATTAGTATTCACTTTTAATTATTGTATACACAGACAATTGAAATTTTTCCTGAAAAAATTTTTCCAACATGATGGGGAGCCAAAATTGTAATGCGTATGACAAATAATAAAGAATTGGAAAAAATGTCACGCTAAATTATAAATATAGGCAAATGGTTCAAGTATGAATGACAATATTTATTTAACTTAATAAATAAAAAGCACATGAATGCGCCTGCGGCAAATTATTATTGAAATAAACTTTTATTAAAGTTATCTTGGCTTAATTCACACATTCCTTTATTGGAATGCAATGTATTCCTTTACCGTTAATTTAATGTACTTAAAGCTTTGTAATTACAGATTTAGTTATCTCGAACAACCAATAACTTATATTGATAAAAGGAAAAATTACTTTTAATTGTACTGTATTTCTATTTTTTTTAAGTCTTAATCATTTCATTGAATGGGAATACGATAAAATAAAGTAATATCAGAGTTTAACTAAAACAATACGCCGTTTTCCAGCGCCTCCTTGTCTGCAATCGAATTTATGTACTCCTTAAATAAAAACAAACAGCCACCAATTCGTAAGCACACTGCAGCCAAATTTCATCATCGTCACGCTTCTCTCGATCGCAGTGTTTAAATTTCATCATTTAAAAAACAATGAAAATGAAATTCAATTTAAAAAAATATAACAGACACCTTAATCGGAGACTACGCGCTCTCGATCGTCGTCGCGCAAATAAGCGGCGATAACGCGAAGCGCTCTTCGTCGACGAGCGTCGCAACCGAGAGACTACACCAAGTCGAAGGTCTCGTTTCCCCGGCGTCGCGTCGATAAGGCATCATCCGTCCGCGACGCAGTCGATCGAGCACGAGATCACGGCTCGCGCGACTCCGGCCGTCCGTAACGAAGCCAAGGAGAGCGCGCGAACCGAGTCCTTTGCCGCCGGTTCGTTTTCCCCACGCCAGCCTACGCCCGGTTCGTCCTTACGGCGAACGGACGTTTTCTCTTTCGCTCGGACGGGACCGATCGCCGGCCGGTGCCGATTTTAGCCGCGCGAGCCTCGTCTCTATTTGTTCGGAAAAATGGTTTTTAAATTGGATTTAGGAGTGGAGCTTAACAGGACACCTGGAAAAAACCGTCGGAAAATTAAACGTATGTAATGGAAAAATAAGGCGATGGAAGTTATTTAGAATCCGGAACAATAATTATTTTAAAATTAAACAGTTTATTCATCCTACTGTTTATCAATTACCCGTATGTTATTCTAATTTAATGGTTATACATGATAAATTGCTGCGTTTCTGTTGTTAATAGTGTGTTATTAATTTACAGCCTAGATAATAGTTAATTGTTAATTCTTTGTTATTATCTACTTCAGTATCTACTCATTGACATTATTCACTCATTTATTTATTTACTTTCTGTATTAAGCAGGCTTACACCGTTTTATGTAAGTAAAGATATTTCAGTTTAAACAAAAATAAAAACGTAACTTAAAAATTTGAAGTAAAGTACGTTTTTGAAAGCGCCGCTATAAAATCCATATTTACCAATGACTGGGGGATCGTTTCAACTTCATAGTAAACGATTAATCGTAAAAAAAGACACAATTAGCATTATAAGAGAATTCCAACAAATGATTTAAATTAATTAATTTATACAATCCCGTGATTACTTTCAGTGTTGTCGACAATTTTAATAATGAATGATTATTATGTATTTTTTTTACGATTTCAAATGTTCTTGGCCGCAAATAATTTGTTAAAAATTATCTTAGCGTTAATAATGTACGCATTTCCTTGAATATATAGAATCTAGCGAATACTTGTTGACACTTTATAATTAAGATATGATTAAGTCGTACGGTAAAATACGTAAATCTATCTGAAAATTTTCCCTACTACGAACTGACACTTTTGCGCCATTCTCTTATCCTAGAAAAAACGTCATAAAATTTGATTATTTACAACTGTAATGAAATTTCTAAAATTAAATTGTACAAGGATTATAAATTAAATAAATCTTAATCGCGCGAAACTCGTTTTTACAGACTTTAACTACCTCAATCAACGAACTATCAAATATACTTTCAGTGCAATTAATTTGATTGGAGATTATAAAAAAGTTAATAAACATAAAAGTACCCTTTTTTAAAATAAATAATAATAAATAATGAAAACAGTGTGCTAATACGAAACACTTGTTTGATATTGCAAATCAATTAAAGACAATAATCCTATTTCCAGTCGACGGAATGTGCTCAAACATCGGGCGATATCGAAATGAAAAAGATTTAGGCTTTTGATCAATCGGTCATACATGTAAGCGCTACACGTGCGCGATTATCAGCGAAGACGCGTGCGCACCGTCGGATCGCGAATGTACCCAACTGCAGACTGCAGTAGAGCTTTGTGTGTACACACGGGCCGTACCCGCATCAATTGCACCGGCGACAATTGAGCGGCGACCCTCGGAGCCGAGCGGATCCGATCGCCTCTTTGTGGACGGAAATCCTTTTGTCGACGCCGAATCAACTGAGCCGGACTCTTTTTTTTATTTCTATCCTAGATTCCGTTGGATGGGCTAAAGGCCACTGTGCAAATTTTAAGCGATTTTTTTTCTAATTTAGACGTTCGTTAGATCGAAGATCATTAGATTTTATTTTTGAATGTATTTTGAAGATTCAAGTTTAATAAAAGGTACAGTTTTATTGCGTGTAGATGTTTAATTACTTAATTTGCCGTGGAAATATAATTTTGTTGAAGAGTTACTTTACGCGTTTATTAGTCATCCTTAGTTTTCATACATTTTAAAATACAACAATGTTTTTTGTACAAATACTTCATTGTTTATTCAACATGTCAGCAGAAAATTTGTTGTATATGTAGTTAGAAAATAACTACATTTTGCGCACAATACACGTACTTTTGGAATAAAATTAGAAATAAGCTAATAAACTAAGGTAATCAGCAATTTTCATCTCATAAAAAACATTCTTAGAATATAATTTTAAAATTTATTATCTGCATATTTCAATAAAGAAGAAGGAATGTTTTATTTTTATACAAAGAAAGACTTTTCTATTTTAAGAAAAATGTGAAATTTTTTTTTCCTCTTTCCACTTGAATTATTTTTGAATAATGAATAAAGATTTAGATAATTTAACGATAAAAAATGTTATGTGTAAATAAAATTGTTGACGCAAATGTCAACATTTTTATAAAGCTCAAGGAAATAAATACATCATTATATCTTTTAATAACATTAATTTTCAGTTTTTAATGCTGTTTAATTTTTATATACTTTCATCGTATCTGAATTATATCAGAAAGATCCGACAATTCCGGGAAAATTTTTTACTTTTACTAGTTTAATAATTTTTTACGTTGATAACAAATTATCAGTTTATGACAAAACCGTTTTATACGTTTCATAGAATTTCCGAAATAAATTAAAGTATAAAGACATGATACCACTTAATAATAGTAAACACTTTACTTTTAATGCTTATCGTCACAAAGTATTTTTTTATAATAATTTTTCTCAGAAAATCAATTTGAACGAAATAAGTACCATACTGTGTACGTACACAATAACCTACATGCGAATTTATCTAATTTGCTCGGTTTTCATTTTTTTCCAAATTAATTACTTTATCATCGTAATCATTGTGATAAGATTATAGCTAAACAGTTATCTGTTCGCCAGTGTATAAAAAAATGAACTCAGATACTGATAAAAAAATGTATCTGTAATCGACCATTCTGAATTTCAGCGATTGCAAATGGATTTTAAAATGTAGAATGAAAACTTCATGATGATTGGTTATAATTTGTAGTAATATTTTATTTTAAACAAGATATTACTATTGTATTATTTAAATTAAACAAGATATTACTATTGTAGCGTAATTAATGTCACATTTAACGCTGTTAAAATGTTAACAAAAAAATTGATTAATTTAAGTATACTGAAAGAATTAACTATAATTATAGAGTATAGGTAACGAAGTTATCGACAATCAATATTTAGCTTAACAGTAATTTCATTTATAATAAAATTTTAACAATGTAAACATTGATTTTAGCACTTCATACATACAGAAATTTTATTCAAACGTATATCCTAATTAGCTTAAAAACATAACACTGACAAGAAATAAATCGCTTTTATAAATCTTAGCGTTTACTTGTTGAATATTTTGTAAACTTTCAATTCATAAACAAGTACTGAACTTTTAAAAAACGACACTTTGAAATTGTGATAAATGTTAAAAAGTTTATTATAAAATAAGTTTTCAAAAATGAGCAAAAGTAAAAGCAATCGTTTAAAGATCAAAATTGAACACGATTGTTTATTGGAAGGAAGTTGCACAATAAAGAATATAAAAGCACATCTTACTTTATTGTATGAAAATCGAGAAAATGTCTCGTACATAATTACGAATTATCCACTAAATGTATAAACACTCTGGTAATGCGTTATCGAAAACATTATTTCGCACATTGACGCCCTTACGAAAGAATCGCAATTGGCAAAAAATAGAAGAATTAGCGCGTAGAATCCACGGAATTCGCAGCGAAATAGAATCAAACAATTAATTAATCGAATTCGACCGAATGCAGTGTCCACTTTCACCTACGTTATTAGGTAAACAACGCCGGGCGAACTCAAGTAAAGCCGGGGCCGGGCAAAGTAGCCAGCGGTCCCACTTGTCGATGGGAGCCGAGCCAGCGCAGCTTCGAATCCTTAAATGTTTTGTAAGAAGTTGTAAATACCGCGCGAGGCTAATCGACCGCGAGACTTCGCGACAGGCGATAACGAGAAATCACCGATTACCGGCGGGTGGGAGGGAGGCCAGAGAAGGGGGGAGGGGGTCGAAACTGGAGAGTGTTGCGGAATTTTACTGGGATTCACCGACTCGCCGGTCGAGCGTGTGTAGGTGCGCGGAAGGAACGGCCGCTTATCGGCGCGATTTACATCTTATCGGCGACGGAGTCGCCGCTTAATTACCTCGGCGCTCGCTGCGCGCCCAGCAGCTCGTACCCGTAGTCGTCGTCTTCCAATTTTCCAGCAGGGGGATGCTCTCGCTCCTCTCGCCGTTCCATCGCACGTTCATCCTGGCGCCCGCTTCTTCCTGGGCCCGCACCTCGACAGACAAATCGATGTTCGTTGATCCGTGTGAGCTAAACTTCGAAATCGAGACGATCGGGGATGAGCGCGCAGACTGTATAGTCGCACCGGCGAAGTCGGCAACACAAGACAGCTCGTAGACTCGCGACCAGCCGATATGTACAACACGCTGGCCGGGACGGAGAGGTTCTTTGACCGTTATCTTGGCATTTCTTTTATTTTTCGTTCGTTTATCGAGGAAGTCGCGGAGATGCCGATTGTCTTTTGCTTTTCTTTACCGCATTCGAGCAGATAGCCTGCGGAGGCAATTCTCTTGCGCGGTGAGCGACGGACGGATGACACAGTAGTTGGTGCTTCGAGGACATGCGCCGAAAGACAGGTCAAAGCGAAGTACGCCGGCCGTGGACATCGCTGATAAAAGAGGGCTGCGCGATAGTGTCGGTGACTCGCTCGGCTGATTTCCCAAGATAATGAAAATCGCGATTAAGCAAGTGTTCAACTTACATCTATGTACATTTTTTGCAGTAGATAAAATAAATTTGTTTCACACATACTTAAACATGCCAATTGAATCTGAGTTAAAAGGATCTTCTAATGCTTAAATCGCTAGCTAAATCTGTCAATATTGGCATTTGTGTAAGGCTGTCTTAATTGTACCTTAGTTCAGCTAGTTACTGTCTACAATTAATCTGCGTTATTTTGACTCTTTTTTCTTGCTTCACATAAATTTGGTATGGAATTTTCTGCTGACTTCCATTCTTTTTTCAGTTCATCTATATTTCTATGATACTCCGAATTCTAAAATTCCAGAATACATCGATTGCAATAGTTAAAATAAATTATTTCTAATTCAGTGCAATAAAGAATTATATTTCTATACTCACTATTCGGTGATTAAAATCTTTTTTCAATAATTGAAATAGTTCTTTCACCGTCCAATCTGATTCAATTTGTTTGTCCAATTTAATGAACACGCAATCTGGTTGATGCTTTTTGTGCTCCGCCCTGTGAAAAAAGGTGTACCATTAGACAAGAGACAAAAGGCAAAAACAAATACTTGATTTATCAACACCTCCATAAATAAGGTATTGAACTAAAAATAATAAAAACGTGTAAAAGAACATCATGCTATTTGTCAAATAAGAAAAAAAAAGTTTCACTGGTTCAAATACTGACCATGGATCATCGTCCGGCTCCCAACCATCCAACTGCTTATGGCACATAAAACACTCTGCAAGATCGGGCTCGTCCGCGCCACCCACCGCAAAGAATCCAGCACTGGCCATTTTGTCAGGATTGCACTGGAATTTGTCGGATTGAAAAGGCCAATACTGAAAAGTTTCCAGTCGTCCTTTTTTCCAAAACATGGGACTAACATTCCTACGAAAAAGACGCACAGCGGAGGTTAGGTTTGTCCAGTTACAAACCGTAAAATCGGTTTTACTTCACACTTTCCACAGCACTTTTTCACACAAAGGCGAAGCCTTAAATTTTACTTACTGGAGGACATCTGAAAATGTTGCCGTTTCAGTCATTTCTTTAGATAAAATAAATAAATTACTCGATGGAAAACACTTGGCGCGTTTTTCTTGTGTTTACGGCTCCTTTGGCAGCTGGTTTGAAAATTTTGAATAAAACTGACATTGACGACAGTGCTGCCGTCTATTCTATTTTTCTTCGCGGCAACTACTCGAGTCAGGTTCCCTATTAAAATTTTTATCAATTAATTATAATTAAAAAATACTACAATGTAAAACAAAATTATGCAAATCAATAATAATTTATTAAAATAAATTATTAGTAAAGAAAAATTTTCCTTCATTTAAGTATTTTTATCTCATAATTATATCCGTGTGTTTATGAGATAAAATTAGTAGGAAAATTCAGATGATGTTGTCATGGCAACTTGTTTATATGGAACGCCGTTCGAATAATGAATGGATGTATCGCGTACCTACAATTGTACATACATACAAAATAAGAGTGTTGTTTACCTCCCTTTTTATAAAAAATGAACCTACAGGATCTTGAATTAACTGGAATAATTGCCTTTGACGGTAAGTGATCCTTTGAAGACAAATAATCTTTCTCGCACAATAAATAAAAATATTTACAGTTGCATTAAAAAATCTCAGACTAAGTAAATAAGTAGCTTATAACTAAAATCTGAAACAAACGTTACAGGTTTAACAAAAAATGGCCTGCAATTGCACCCCGACCAGCAGCACTTCGTTTACCCCATGGGAAACAAGGTGACGGTAAAGCACATCGACAGCGGAGCCCAAACCTTCCTGTCCGGCCACACGAATTTGATATCGACGATGTGCATATCGCCGTGCGGAAAATTTCTCGCTTCCGGGCAGATTAACCACCTCGGCTTCAAGGTCAGATATTATGATTTACAAACGAGTGACGACCTTTACTGCCGGCGTTTACGAGCGCACGCGCCAACAATTCAATTAATAACATTCTTTTTCTTCAACCCCAGGCGAAGGTGGTGATATGGGACTATCACGGGAGAAAATTAAAGGCTAGTTACGACATTCATAAAGTCAGGGTAGAACACATCAGCTTCACCTGCAGCAGCAATTTTCTGATAAGCCTCGGCGGCAGGGACGACGGCAACATCGTAATATGGAATGTGCACAAGAACGACGCCTTATGTGGTGATTCACTCCGCCATTTACTTTACAAACAATCGTATCATTCCACGACCGATCTGTTTAAATTTTTCTTATAAAGAAAGAACAAAAATGTCGATCTTTATATTTTCTTTAAGAAAAAAAAACATCTGCCTCGGAAAGTTACACCTTATCGGAGAAACTTTCCGTTGAGAGATCGGGAGTCGGTATATTGCGCGATTCAACTCATTAGTGAAGGATCGATCGAGGTAAGGAAATAGAACAATTTTTTTTTCCAATGCAGGAGCTTTCGCCAGCACGGAAATAGCGGGGAATGCATACTCGATTTGCCGGACGAACCTGCGCGACCAGTGCTTCGTGACGGGCGGCGACCGGACGCTGAAAGTCTGGCGGATCAATCCGGAAACGCGCAAGGTGTACGGGGTCGACGTGAAAGTCGGCAAGCTGAGGAGATGCATCAACTGCATCGTGATCGACGAGAGGGACGAGCTGGCCTACTGCGGCACTTCCTCCGGCGACATAATCGCCGCCAGGTGTGGCGATTCTCCCTGCTTTCTTGCGCTTATCTAAACGTTTATCTTCGATCTGTACAGCAATCGGGTTGCGAAATTTAACGGATTCCAAGATTGACATCTTCCCCGTTCGGGGAAAATTGAATGTTAAAGTTTTATATCGTCCGCTTGATTATCTCTCGTTGATAATGAACCTGCGCGCTAATAAGTTAAACCGCGATAGTATTGTGTTGTAATGCGGGGAACGAATCTTTACGATCACTTATTTACAAAAAACAGAGTGTTTGTTTTTCAATGGATTCAATAACATGCTTTATTGCCATCCTTGAGATACTTAATGAGCATAGAATCTGAACTACTTATTAAAAACAAAGTAATAATAATAATGACGGTAATCTCGTTTTGACTGTGGATAGGTTGAATTTCTACCACAATCTGGAGCACATGGAGCCGGTGCAGACACCGGTGATGATCGGCTGTTACTCCAAGATCTCGAAAGACGCGAAGAACCGCAAGAAGGGCATTGGTGACTTGTACGCCGGCGGCGTGAACAACCTTCTGATCTACAAGCTGGAAAATCTGATCGTCGGCACCGGCGATGGTACCCTGGAGCTTGTCACTTTAGTCGACCTCGACGTCAAACCCGACAAGAAAGTCAAGCTTCCGAGCACACCACAGATAAAAACTGTACGCCGATTGTTGTTTACTTGCGCGCCTTTATAGATCCACAGCTTAGCTTAACTTAGTCGAGATTTATAAAAAAGTAAAGATTCACCTGAATACCTTTTGTTAAAAAGCCAAAGCAGTAAGAAAGGTGGTCTATACTCAACACTCAAAATTGTTAATGCCACAGGCATACAATTTATTTAATTTGTTTATGTAAAACACATAAAGTAAAACACATCTTATAAGAAGTCGATTTATCGTTAAAAAAAGAAAATATAAAGTTTTAGATCAGTCAATTAAGATAAAACGTTGAAGACTTGTGACTTTAAAAATGTTGAGCATTATGCCTTACTATCATTGACTTTATCCGAAACTTGAATTCTTCAGTTTCATAAGAAGTTCAAATACTATTGAGATCAATTTACACTTATGATTTAAGTACAGAAAACTTTATATCTTTTCTTATTTGAGGGTAAATATATGTGCAGTTAAAAAGTTTTTATATGGTCTAAAAAAGAAAAGTGAGCATTAGAAAGTGTATGTTTTTCATCTTACTGCATTTTTCTAATTGCAGCTGCTCTCGGAAAACGTTCGCAGCGCAGTTACCTCGCTATTGCTCTTGAAGGATGAATTCGTAATCGTCGGCACGAGCCTAAGCGAGATTTATCAGGTGAAATTGTCCGACTTTGATATGAGGCTCCTCGTCACCTGTCACACGGCTACCATTTACGACGTTGCCTTTCCACAGTAGGTATAAGAGCGTTGCCTCCAAGAGGTGAATAGTAATAAATTGCGTATCACAACGATTGTTTATTTTGTTCACAGCAATTACTCGGAGATATTCGCGACTGGCAGTAAAAATGACATAAGACTGTGGAGATTGGAGACTCAGAAGGAACTTTTGAGAATAACCGTGCCGAATTTTGTTTGCACGAGCATTTACTTTTCTTATGATGGACGAATGCTTATATCAGGTAACATTCGCTATTAATTCTTTATATAAACTGGTAATTCGTTTACAATTACGAATAAAAATATTTCGAGTACTAAAAAAAAAAGTTTATATGAAATCTAATTAAAATTTGTTAAAACATTATTGAAATTATTAAGTATAATTAAGTCATCATCAGTAGATTCATGAGGTTTGATAAACATGCTTCTATTTTTTTAGCGTGGAATGACGGTATCATTCGCGCATTTACACCGCAGACTGGTCGGCTGATTTTCGCAATCTTGAACGCTCATTTGAAAGCCGTTTCTGCGATAACTATGACAAAAGATGGCAAGAGAATAATTAGCGGTGGTTGCGATGGTCAGGTACTTTTGACCAACTATTTACGTTTACTTTAATTCCGTAATCGGAGAAAAAGTTAATTTTAGCATTGTTTGCATTTTATTATAGGTAAGAATATGGGAAATACAGCAAGAAGTGCAGAGACTGGTTAGTATTTTAAAAGAACACAGAGGATCTATAACTTGTTTGAATATAAATCATGACAGTACCGAAGTGATAAGTTCCAGTACTGATGGGACTTGCATTGTGTGGGATCTAGAGTAAGTGAAAAAACAAAACTTATTCTCAAAATAAATTAAATATCCAAAATAAATATTTTTAGACGAAATGTGAGAAAACAAGTTCTAATGGGGAATACTATGTACATGGCTGCTTGCTTCAGTCCTAATGGAGTTCAAATTTTGACTTGTGGTACAGATCGCAAAATAGGTTATTGGGAAACATTAGATGGTTCGATGATTAGAGAGCTTGAGGGATCAGGTGTTGGAGCTTTGAACAGTCTTGATATAAGTTTTGATGGAAAATATTTTGTAACTGGTGGCAATGATAGTATTGTGAAATTTTGGTCCTATGACACTGGATTAACCACACACGTAGGAATGGGTCATGCTGCAATTATAACAGCTTGCAAAATTAGTCCAGATGGTAATCACATTGTCACTGTGAGTGCTGATGGGGCTATTATGATATGGAAGTCTCCTTTTGAAATCAAATCTGCTAGGAGTAGTAATTCCTACAAAGCAACTATAAGTTCGAGATCTACTTGCAGTATAAGAGAAGAAGAATTTAAAAACAATCTTAAATTAGATATAGGAAATGAAAATATAACAGGCCTTACTCCAAGATCAGAAGCAGCTGAGAGTGTAAAAGCTGTTCATAAAGGTAAGTTTTATTTTTTAAATTATTTAGAATTAATAAAGAATTAAATATTCAAAAAAGTTTAAATTTCATATTAATTTATATTTTCAGGAAGTTCTGAAACAACACCTTGTAAATGTGATCCAATTCAGCCATTACCAGACTGTTGCAAAAGCAGAGAAGGTGATGCTAAATCACCTGTTATTGAAACCACAAGATCTTCTAAATCTAGCAAAAGTGATAAATCTAGTTGCAAATCTAGTGAAAGAAGTACTAAATTCTGTAATTCCCAAAGAAAATCTCTAGTCTAGTATTTGTTTGAAATCAAATCAACCAAATATTAATTGATTAATAAAATGGCATGACTAATTTACCGATCAAAATAATACTATTAGTTATTAAACTTATATCTAGTCAGCTTATCCTAAGGATATTTTGGTTTTGTAATATAAATGAGAGAATTATGTATGTACATATGACTTTAATAATATTTTCTTTGAAATATAAAAGACTTTTTATGTATTTCATAGATATTATTAAGTTGAATCTTCAGGAGAAACAAGCTATTAAATTACCGTCAGTAAAAATTCAACATAGCACTAAACCATTCTTGAAAAATGAATGTATATATATACAAAAAATAAATTATCACAAAGACTTCTGATGGAAATCTTGACTGAATAACACAAATAAAATGCTAAACTCAATGGAAATACTTTAACTTAAGAGTTCCATTATTTACCCCCAAGCTTGACTCTTACAGTAATGAATTATAAGTTTGCCATCTGTTCCATAACAATCATAAAGATTTTTAACGGTCTGGTCTGGAGCTGGTGCAAATGTTTGATTTATATACAAAAACTGAAAAAATAAAAAACAATTTATTGTTTTATCTCTATAGACATAATTATTGATCAATAATCTTTCCATATCAACAAGTTTTAAATTTTTTATTCTTTGATATATATTTTAACATTATAAAAACTTACTAGTCGCTCTTCAGATCCCAGTTTAATGCACTTCTTAATAAATTCCGAAATCCAGCCAATAGTCTGATCTGGATTGACCACCCACTTTTTTTTCGACATTATAGGAGCATCACCAGTTGCTTTCAGCAGAACTTCAACTGCAAAAAATGACTCAATTTATAACCACAAATAATAGTTTAAAATATGAATTTAACAACAAACTTACTTTTTTTCCCTTTAGCAGAAGGTGCAGGAGTTTCAGCAGTTTCGGTATTGGGTTGATTTGCCTCTGGACAGACAGGTTCCAGACTTTGAGGAGCTTCGTCGTTCGCCTCTACCGTTTTTGCGCCTTCCTCACCTGCTGACTTTGCTCCTTCTTCCTCTTTATCAGCCATCGTTGATTGTCAGTCAATACTTTATTTGTCTTATCGCTATTGTATCACGTTATTCTGCATAATTTACTATTTCTCTCACTGATTTCTCTTCTCATTTTTCGATTGTGTATACAAGTGTCATTACTTTTGTCAACTAAACATGGAGGTTATGTTTCGTCCAAGTACGCAGTATATATAGAGACCACTGACGAGTGACGACTGCGCCTGTCGTTGAGCACTTTCGATTGCAAAATTAATCTTATATTTCGATAATGAATAATGCATCTCTCGTGAACACTTGGTGAATTTTTCCTTTCTCAAAATATCAGTAAACTTATGAATTTGTTCAAAGTATTTTTAACTACCGCATAAAGAGAATATCCAGAGAATTAATAAAACCAAATGAAGTGATTCTCGATTGACCAGTATAGTGCCAATTCATTGACAAAGCAAGTGCATGCGTATATGAGTTGAAATAAGTTTGGAAAACTGCTGCTGCAGAGTGCTGAGCCGCGTCCTTATATTTTGATCGTTTAGATCGTAAACTGATCCTAGCAATTGTATTTGACTGTGTTGCGAATTTTTTAGTTTTTTTAACAGCGTTCTAACAGTGCGATCAAGTAAGTACTCTTTCCTTACTTATTAATTGTTATCATTTATTCGAGAAAATATTATTTCAGCGGTGCCGACTTTCATGGATAACCTCACTAGTACTACTGACTTTAAATCTATTTTTTTTAAATATAATACGATATTTTGGAGTTTAAGGCTTATTTTAATTTCATTTTTCATGTCTACTCTTACTAAATTTTATAAATTCTTTCCTGTTAAGAATGTTTTTGTTAACAATACTGCAAAAAGTGCAGTGTAATGTTATATCCCAAAATAGAGATTTTGGAGTATTTGCAATATTGAGTTCCATGAAAATTTTTTTGTGCAATAACAAATACAGCGAATATTTTGGTATATATAAAATGCAACTATTTGTAATTCTAAACTTTTTTATTTTTTATTCGTTTCAGTCATGACTGATACAACAATAGTGGACGGTGGAAGGATTGTTAAGATGGAGGTCGATTACAGTAGTAACTGCGACACAAAAATACCAGAATGTAAAAAGCTAGCTCAAGAAGGAAAACTGCATGATGCTTTAGATCAACTTTTGGTGCTGGAAAAGCTCACTAGGACCGTAAGTAAACAATTCTCTGGACAATTTAAGCCTTTTTTTTTAAATTTACTCTTAACATTTTTATTTACTTTTGGATTAAAAATAAATCATTTTTATAATATTTTAGGCCTCAGATATGGTGTCCACATCTAGAGTTCTTATAGCAATTGTGGAAATATGTTTTGAAGCTAAAAATTGGGCTGCTTTAAATGAGCATATTGTTTTGCTGTCAAAAAGGCGGTCTCAATTGAAACAGGCAGTAACGAAAATGGTACGAGAATGCTGCACATATATTGATAAAACTCCTGATCGAGATACTATGATTAAGCTGATAGAAACTTTGCGTTCTGTGACAGAGGGAAAGGTAATTCAAAAAAATATATTTCAGATTATTTTACTACTGAAAACAAAAAAATTAAATTAACTTTTATTTTAGATCTATGTCGAAGTTGAAAGAGCAAGACTAACTCACAGATTGGCTAAATTAAAAGAGGAAGATGGGGATATTACAAGTGCAACTTCAGTAATGTTAGAATTACAAGTAGAGACATATGGAAGCATGTCAAGAAGAGAGAAGGCATCTTTAATCTTAGAACAGATGCGCCTTTGCTTATTAAAACAAGATTTTGTTCGTACTCAAATTATAGCAAAGAAAATAAACATAAAATTCTTTGAAGATGAAAATGATGAGGAAACGCAAGCATTGAAATTGAAATACTATGAGTGAGATATTAATTAAAAATTTTTTTGTAACTTCATCTTAGTATCTTAAACATCAATCATTAAGTAAAAAATTTACTGTTTTAGATTAATGATGGAATTAGCGCGTCATGAAGGTTGGTATTTAGAATTGTGTCGTCACAACCGCGCAGTTTTAGAAACTCCGACTGTAAAGGCTGATGCGGAAAAGAGGCATGCAGCTTTATCAAGAGCTGTTTTGTATCTTATACTTGCCCCACATGAACCAGAACAAGCAGATCTTACTCATAGACTGTTAGGAGATAAACTTCTTGAAGAAATACCGATTTACCAGTAAGTATTTTCTTAAATATCAAAAGCTATGTAAAAAATCAAAGATAGAAGTGAAATCTTTAATCTATATTATTTTATTTTAAAGGGAACTACTGCGACTGTTTGTCAATCCGGAGTTAATAAAATGGTCAGGTCTGTGTGAAATTTATGAAAAAACTTTACGTGGAACGGAAGTTTTTTCCTCGCAAACAGAAGAAGGACGAAAACGTTGGGGTGAACTGCGAAATAGAGTAGTTGAACACGTATGTTTAACACTAGTTGCTCCCCAACTAAAAAAATAAAAAGTGATCATTAATCGTGAATATTTTTTCCAGAATATTCGTATAATGGCTAAGTATTACACAAGAATAACACTAACTCGCATGGCAGAACTGCTGGATCTTCCCGTGGAGGAAACGGAACAGTGCCTCTGCAACTTGGTCGAGACCGGAGTGATAAACGCGCGTACAGACCGACCAGCGGGTGTCGTGAGGTTCACGAGGACGCAAGAACCTGCAGCTCTTCTTGACGAATGGGCAGGTTCCTTATCCAAACTCATGAGTCTCGTCAACAATACCACGCACCTCATCCACCAGGAAGAAATGCTTGCCAGTGCTAAGGCATGAAGTGTGACAAAGATTCGCAATTACTTTTTCAACGCTATTTTTTCGTACTAATATCTTTCTTCTACCAAAAAACTGTTATCTTTCATTTTACCGAACGCTCGAGAATTATTTTTCCTTCTTTTAATATTCAGCAGATTGAATTTATAACTATAAAATGTTATTTAATAATAAAAACGAATGGAAAAAGCAATTTGTGTCGCATTATTTTTGAAAAGAGACGGATAAATGCTAAATCTTACCGAAGGCTGACTTAATATCGTAAATAAATTTTTAATTTGAACATTTTTTTATACCTAGATAATGTTAATTTAAAACAGAAGTAGATTTTATAATTTTCTTTATTCTATATGTACAAAACATCACATTGAGTAACAAAATTAAGATTAACTCAGTGTATTGTATTACAGTACATTAAAACGTATGCGTCTCTCCTAACAATACGGAAAGAAATCTGAAGTGCACTTTTTGTCGTTTATCTTTAAATTTGCCAAATTAGTTACGTAAACTAATGATAATAATTACGATAATCTTATGTATTTAAAAGTAAAATAAATAGACTATCTTTTTTCTATAGTAGAACTACAATATTTTTTATGGTTATTATGAAACGTAATATTGAGAGAATTTGTGCATTGTTTCGTAACTTTAATTAATTGTTAAAATTCAATAGCTTTCAAATGATTATCAAATCATCATCTTTATTTTTGTAAGAATTTGTTACTTGTTCTGCATCAACTAATACTGTTCGAATTGTCAAAAATTTTTTTGTTTGCTCATTTGAATAAGTTTACAATCTCCTTCCCCATTCATTATAATAAGAAATATATAATATATATAATATATTGTTCTGATTTAAGGCATCAGCAGTCTTAACACGTACATTGTATAATACAAAAATATGTTTTGCGGAGCTACAGTTATTCAAGGATAAAAATACATCATTCCTTGACTGTAATACTCTTTGATAACTGATGTATATATGTACAAGATTAAATCTTAAATATCTAAAAAAATTATAAAAAATGTTAATGATAGAACGTAGTTTATCATACTAAAGTTTTGGTCTAACGTATGTATTACACAAAGACCTACACACTCGCATTGACTATCCACAACTTTTTTGAAACTTTGGAAACCTGTAGTTTACAGTTATGTAGTACACAATATCTTTACTTTGATTTAAGTAAAATTCATTTGAAATTCAGTGGTTCGTTAACTTCGATCCTTATTTTTTAAGAACGAACGTTTGAAAAATTGTAGTGTTTTAAAGTATCTTGCGATTTAAATCACAGTTTAAAATTCATTTGTGCCATTATGTTTTATCAGGTGCGACATAAGCTTTACAAACAACAAATTTCGTTTTCACAAAACAATGATAACAAAACTCTATTTATGAGCTTTTCACTGGTGACCTTTAAAACTGTCCATTAAAATTTCGCTATTTCATTGCTAATGTAAATGACCGCATGGATGAGGCGATCACCTAAAGATCCTTAATCCTCTACGCTCGAACATTTGTAAACTGTTTCAGGAGCTTGATAAAATGTTTTTTTATCTGCGTTGATTGAAAAAGTCTTTTAAATTATTAATGCATCTTAGCGTGAGTTTCTTTGTTCCCTCGCATTTACTAGTACTTCGCCTTCGCCTCTACTAGTACTCGAAGAAATAAAATCGACATTTTAAGATTTAAGGCTGATTTGGCATATAAAGTCACATTGAAACCACGTAAGCTGCTTTACAAAAATACCTATTATTTAAGCAATCATGATCTACATATTCGCGAGTAAAATACGTAAGGCATTACGCAATAGAAAAATATTAGCTTGTAAATCAATGTTGATTCTTTAAGCACGGAATTACCGTTTTCGTATAGGCACATTAAAACACAAGTTCAGATTCCCTGAACATACGCTACAAAAAAAAATTCGCTATTTGCGAAAAGAAAAACCTTACAAGTAGTCTGTCAAAACTCAATCTCATCGGCCCTTCGCAAATCGCAACCTCGTGTTCCGAATCCCCGCTAAAAGTGAATCATCCAAATATTGCAGCGAGAAAATGAGAGAAGTAAGATGAAACGTAGGAGAGGATCGATTACGAGGCTGGAGCCGAAGGGACCGAAGGCTCTACGACAGGCTCGATTGTGACTGGTGTATCTTCATTAAGTATATCCGCGTGATGTGTGCGTACCAGAAACGCGTTGTACGTCCTGTGCGGCGGTGTCGCGCTGCATCGCCGCTGAATCACGGCTTGGTCGAGGCCGCCCGCGCCTCGCTCGCCTCTACTGTGCTGCATGGCTTGGCATCTGAAACAGACGGTGCAATTTTTATTAGTCGCTCATGCGACCTTGTGCTTTGCACCTTTTGCATTTAACGAGCTCTCGGTTACGCGTATCGGTACTATTCGAGACTAAAAATTGATCGCCTGCGTCACGACGAATTTGACCGGTTAATACTTCCGAAACATAATTTTCTCATGGCAAAATATTAGGCTGAAGGTACTTAATTTTTATTATACTCTTAGATTTTATATTTCATTATTTGACAATAAATCATCTTCCACAAAATTTAGAGAAATAAAAAATAAAATGGAAGAAGAAAATAACGTTAATAATTTGATAGGAAAGATTGACAGTTTAAGAATAAAAAATATGCTTGGTTGCTTCTTTGATTAAATTATTAGGGGAGCTGAGCCATAAAAAATTAATTATAAAATTTTATCATAAAATTTTACTAATAAGGCCTTTCACATCTTGACATAAGAAAACTTTACCCTCAGTTTTAGTCAAGTTCACGATCAATCCATGAGTAGTATTTTACAGTTACAATTTCAAACGGCACTTGCATGCTAATTACGCAGATAAACCATTACACAATTTTTTAGTATCTGTTTGTCAGAATTAAAAGTCGAGATATTTAAAATAACAGTGAAGGTGTATGTACAAAACATTAAATCCATTTAAGAAAAGTTCAGACAAAAAACTTCGTTTCATTATAACGAAACGAAAAAATTAATTTCACGATTTAGCAATAGATAGTAAACGCTCTCCCCAAAACATATAGCGAAAACACATAATTCGTTCTCGGGCGCTTTCTCCCATAGAAACAAGCGATTTCTGTTAAAAATCGCGACGAAAGCGAATTCCGCGGATCGATCGCCGCTGGAAATTTTCGGCTGCGGGGTGAAAGTCGCCGCGCGGTGAAAAAGAAATCGGAAGATCCTCTCCGCCGCAGCTGACGAGCAGACGTTCGGCGACGACACTCACCCTGGATCCCCGTCTGCTGGAGGAGGGCCACGGCCTCGGCGTAAGTGGGCGGCGGCAGGTCGCTCGGTCCTTGACTCTGGGCGATGACCTCGTACGGCGGCGGCCCCGGCGTACCGCTGCCCGACGAGCTCATCGTCTGGCCGCCACTCAGTTCCTGCAGGTGCTGCAACAGAGTAACCGGCAGATCAGCGCAAACGCCCTTTCAAGCATGATTTCGTTCCGTTCTGCCGCGAACTCGAGGACCGCGGTGCGCTCTCGAGGGAGGCGGAAGTCGCTTGTTATGCGCGACTGCGGCCGACGCCTTTTATGGAATAAATAATTTTGCACTGCCTCGTCGCATTCGATAAGATATCACCGCTCCGATTGAGAGTAACGCGATGCTCGAGAGGCTAACGGAGTTCAATTGCTATAATAAAGTTACGTGCGAGAGACATTATTTATTCCTTTTAAAATTTTTGTTTTTTATATTGTACTTTTATTTATGTTTATTTTTTATTTTTTTATTGTTATTTTTTCTATAAGTAATCGTTATTAATTTATTTATAAAAACGACGATATGTAGCAAATGATGCTGCCGTGATTCACGAGGAACGTTGGACTGTAATGATTTTTAAATATATTTAACTAGCTACAACTTCTTTCAATGACTGCAGTTTTTGCAAAGCTTATTATACCTACACTACCGGCTAGGTGTCTTATAATGCATTATGTAAAAGTTTACTTTTTGTTTCTATGCGGTTGCGTTCAAACAATGTATATCAACGCATAACTTTTCTTATGCAAATACATAAAAAGACGATAAAAGTTGCTGAAAAATTTGAATTGTTTCTCTAAAAAATTGAACGTAAAATATTATTTTTGTATAAAAGTAATAAAAGTAATAATATTTACAAGGTTCGCAAGGTAATTTAGATTCCCACAATTCAGTGAGTTATTCAAATAATAGAAGCGTTACGTCATTGTATTACGTAAAAATATTACACTTTTGTTGCAAAAAAATGTACACTTTAGATCACTGTTTAGAAGAAAAATTAGTCTTGCCCATCTGTGGTTTTGAACAAGTTAAGAAACACGTTAAATTAGAGCTTTCTTCAATTGTGTTGTTGACATTATATCATTCTTTGCAATGCGTAAGCACAAATTTGTATCCAATTGTAAATAATTTATTTGCACTCGTTAAAATTGCAACTTAATTAAACCGAGTAACTGCGAGCGCTCTTTTATATACTGCATTCCGCAATAAATACTTTTTTATGAATCGACGTCAACTATGATCGTTTTGAAAGTAAAACAAAACGTTAATAGAACGCGACGAAAAAAAGGTGAAAAATGATTACCGACAAAGCAAAATTAAGATGCGTACCGGTTTAAATTCACGAAAATGATAATGAACTGCGCGACGAAGCACCGAGGAAATTGATGATCTAGTGTTGTTTAACCGCTGCTTATTTCGAAAATCGGCGTGAAAAAGACATCGAAGATACGCTCGCCTCCAAGTAGTCGATGGATTACTTTTTTTTTACAATCAATGAGCTTTTCGACAATTCGATTGATATCCGTGACGTACCGCTTCTGCGAGCGTCGAGATCAGAGCAAGTGAAAAATTCGAGCGAGCGCGTTGCAAAATTTTGCTCGCTAAATTATAATCTATTCGTGCAAATGGAATGCTAATTAATTGAAATGCGCTAGGAAGCTTTTTCCAAGCAGAGCCCCCCGTGTGCGGAAGAATTGTACGTACGAAAGTGAAAAAACTACGAGATTGGCTGACTTATGAGTCATTAAACAAAAGCTTTATCGAAGATTCATTCGGTACGTAATTGTGGACGTAATGCAAATATTTGTTTAGCGGTTAATTAATTTGTTAACGATTTCATTTGTGCGACAGCTATTTGCTTAAATAAGAATACAATATAAATTTACGTATTTTAACATTAGTAGGTAGGTGACTGCTTTTTTTGTTAACTAATACGAGTGTCAAATTTTAATAACTAAGAACATTATTGTATTTGCTTGTATTCATAAGTTGCTTTATCGCAAAAGTATGACATTGCGATTAAACAAATGAAAAATTGAATGAATTTACATATGGAGCGCGGTAAACGAAGTCGTATGTAAAAGCTTGTGTTTATTAACGCTTTTTGTATTATCTGATTCAAATTTATGATCGTAATTAAAACAAATGTTTAGGAAAAATTTATAACTTAGATTATTCCGTGAAATAGTGTAAACTTATGTATTACGTAATAACAGTTCTTTTATTTTAGTTTTTTTAGAAGCATTTAAAATAAGAAGTTTGAACGTGCTAAATAAATGTTTATACATATTTGTTGTTTAGAAAAATTCGCACATGTTTACAGGATTTAATAAAACTTTTAAGTAAACTAAATTTTTGTTTAATCTTTTGTAAGTGAAAATTTTTAATCGTGGTTTTAATTTATATCTTAATTGTTGATGTGAGAAAAACTCAGTTTTTGTTATTATCTTTCCCTGTGCTCCCTTACATTTAATTACCAATAAGAATAATGTATAATTTTAACTATTAACTAAATATTTCGAAATATTTATCAACTGAAGAATTGAAGATAAGATTTACGTCAACAATTTTTTGTAACCACAAAATAATCTGAACTAAAAATAATTTTTAAAACTGAAGCTAATTAGAAGTAAATTACTGTTAATATTATTTAAATTATATATTCATAATAAAAATTAAGAATATCTTACTCTAAAGAGCTGGCGTTGGTGGAAAATCATCTGAATCACTGATTTTCGTCTGAGGTAGAGCATGCATTTGACAGCTATCATTAGGCCAGAACATATGAAAATTGGTCCCACTAACCACATGTGACCAAGATGTGAAAAAATATGTCCGTCAACAACATCTCCCAAAGCCAAAATAGTAATTGTAGTGCCAATTGTAAAAAGTACAATGCTTAGAGCTAGGTAACTGTAACTTGTACAATCACATCTTCCAAATGTAGTTGGTTCTTCATAACGCTCTTCAATTTCCCTTAGTCTGTTTGACAGAAATGGGCTTTCAAAAACAGTAGCCATGTTTAGTTTTAAAGTCCAAATGAAAATAGCATATCTTAATTAACTGTATATAAAAATCAGTTCTTATTTTCCCTTTTTCGTTGTATATCAGTTCTTCCTGAAACAGAACAAGGTTATTAGAAAGATTTTAAACAAATAATTAATGTGTCTAATAGATTACACAGAAAATAAAGTAATATTAAAAATGCAATAATAAACTTTAATTTTTCTATAAAAAAAAAGATTGTTTTCAACAACATCCAGCACAGCGAGTAAATAACCTTTGAGTATCACTATTGAAGTAAGAGGTTTTAAAATACACTATTCAATCTGCGATAGATTCACAATAAAAATCTAACTGAAACGACCTTAATCGTGCACAAAAGCAACAAAATAAAAGACGGAAAGAGAGGTGGAAGTGTGGGAGGGCAGAGATACTCTTTCTAATAATACTCCTCAAGCGGCGTTTTTTCGTAAATTACCTAGCGTCTCGGCGGCAGCTTCAGGAGTCAATGGTCCACCCGCTGCCGACAAGCTCCTTATTTCAGAGCGTTGGAGCATCCTCGTGGATCCCCCGGCGGCTTGACCTCGTCTCTCTTTCTCTGTCTAACCTCACAACAAAAAAGAATCTCAACGGCGCTGCGTTTTATAACCGACGCTGCAGCGCGCGGTGCACAGTTGCACGCACTGCTCGTTTGTCGCAAAAAAAATGATGATAAACCGCACTGTACACACACTCTCTCTCTACTTCTTTCTCTGCGGTAAGCTCGAGCTCGAAAATACTTACACGTGATTCGTTTACAACGACGCGATGCGGAAGATTCGAGGCTGCGGAACGAGCTGCGGAAGGTCCAGAAAATAATTTGGCTCGCCGTAGTCACCACTCAGCTGATAAGTACGCCGCCGACCGATCCATCGCTTGGCACGAATACCGACACGTGCTCTCTCGAATACCTGATGCTCTCACGCCTTGCAATTCTGTCTCTACATCTACATAATAATGTTACTTCTATCAAGTTCTGTACAGTGAGAAAAATATGGCTGACGGAGAGAGCCGCACTCCAGAATCCAGGCAGTCTAGACTGCTCCGCTCCGGGACGGACTGTTTTGCCTCGATATGGCTGCGACTTTATGACCAAGAAAGCAACAATGCGACGCGACAGCCGACACGTCTCATTGTTGTCGCGTAGTGTAGTCTGCTTGCCTACGTATCTTACTTGAAAGTTACAATATTTGCAGTAATTTAAAGATGCCTGGACCAATTAATACCAATTTGAAACGAAACATTCTTCAATTATTTTTCGATCTACCGGAACAGACCGCGGAATTTTTATGCTCCGAAATGGTCGTAAACCATTTCGGAGCATATCGGATATACACGTCTAAAACGCTGGGATGTATTTTACTCGACTACTCGTGAAATCGCGAGCGCAACCATTTGCTGTCCGCAAGCTGCGATAATAGCAGAAGCAACTGCTTGGCCAATTACTGGAGCCATGTTCCTCGCGTGAATCATTGTGCTTGTATTATTTACGTTCCCAGTGCGAGTGCCCAACTGTTCACGCCCACAGACAGGCAAATTTCATACAATACATACATGCGTCTTTAAAGAGACGTGCTCTCGACTTGCACGGCAGTGAAATCAAGGAGAGTGTGTCGCAACGAATTGCTGTTCAAGTGTTGGTGCGCGTATTTTCCCCAGTCCGTCAACACTTTGGCAGTCAGCGTTCAGCGGCCAGCGGAGTGCTTTTGCGCGACTTGTCACAAAGAGCCCAGGCATTCGCTCGCTACTGCGCCACAGTGTACGCTCCCATAAATGATTAGCTGAAAAAATGCGACGCGCTGCCCAGCACCAGCGTGCCGTCCTGGCGACGATAGCTGCCCTACTACTGTTGCAAGGTGAGTACGATTTTGGTGCACGGTTTCCTTATCGCATTATATGCAGACTTCATTGAACTCTATATATGGTTTCTGCTCTTTTGTGTTGCATCCTTTAATTGTGATTTGTAATCACTGTCTACTTCCCTTGAGTTCCTTTAATTTTCTTTACAATTTAATAATTAATATATAATTTGAAATTTTGACTTTCGAGCAGAAGCTACCGGAGATGTAAGACTTACTCACGATGGGCCTGTTTTACTTGGAGGTACTATTACTTTTAAGGCCGAACTTTTTGATGACAATGGGGAAACACCTTCGGGGAAATTTATATACAAATGGAGCGACAATGCTATTCATCAGCATTATAACGAGGTACAATTTTATTATACTATATTAAGAGAAAGTTAAATTGCTTATCTATATATCTTTTGTTGAAGAGAATTCTTGAATTACAAATATTTTATATACAAATATTTTTTGTACACTTATGACTAAATGTTTTATTTTTTCTTCAGACTGAAACAACATCCAATACGACCACTTATTATACTGTAAGTTATCCAGCTTCAAAATACCATGTTGGTTTATATACAATGGAAGTGGCAGTTTGTAAATGGGGCTTTATAAATCTGTTTTGTAATGACTACACAAGTGCAAGAATATTTTTCCGTGTTACCCGTAAGTACTCCCGCATTTCATCTAGAGTAAAAGCATTTTTAAAATACGAGTAATAATAAAAATAAATTTTATTTTACAGCTTTAATGAATGGCAATATAACTATTACACAATCAAATAAAACTGTGAAACACGAATATGTATCATCATCTGAAATTTCTAAATTATCATTAAGCATAAGGAAAGGTGACTTAGATTATGTAAATAGCACATCAACATCAATAGTGACGTATTGGTTTATTGATGGTTGTGATAATGTAAAAGAATCTCAAGACTTTAAATTTGAATATAATTTCACCAAACCTGAGACAGTCCACACTATAGAAGCTCTTGTAGTGGGAACCTATATTCCACCTACAACAACTACTGTTGCTCCAACTACTACGAGCACTACACCTTCAACTGTGCCACCAAATGCAACAACTCCAGTTCCATCAAATGTCACATCATCAACTACTTCTACTCCGACTACAACCACAACTACGACTACAACTACTACCCCAGTACCTACAACTGTAAAATCTGCCAGTATTTCACCAGGATCAAATCAAACTGCATCATCAGTGGGAAAACCTGAATTTCCATTTGTTTGTAAGTCACCATTAGATCCTGTTCCGAACACTACATATGGTTATTTTTACAAAGAAATAAAAGTCAGAGGTAATTAAAATAATTAATAAAATTGTTTCATTTTTAATTAGGTACTAATTCAATAAATTATTTCAACAAATTTTCGTTTTTTAATAGCACCGATTACAAAGTTAAATATAGAGGGCTCAACATGGATACAGCCTTGGGACAGTCTTTCGTTGACTGTAACATGCAATGGTTCAGCTCCATTCAAAAAATGTGTTAGAATTATTAGTGGTAAATACAACGTTACTGGCAATGAAACTTGCGAGCAGGATCCTGAAATCTTAAAAACTTGTAAATTTTCATTCAGTCATTATTTCCTTGAACCCATGGAATACACAGTATTATTAATATTGGCTAATGACATCAGCACTGAAATTCATCCAGTAGGAATTAATATTTACAAATGTAAGTTTTGATTTCAATATATTATTTTAACAGTATCGTGCTAAATTTTAAATGAAAGAACTAATCATTCATATAATTTATTTACATAAAAAAATATTTTATTTAATTCAATTTTTTTCTGATAGTTGTGTGATAGATTATTTTCTCAAAGAGATAAAATATCTGACGTTGCTGTAATTATCTGTCGTGAACAAATGTTTGTCTAAGAATACTTTATTAAAAGATTGCATTTTATTGATTTCTCAACAAAAGGTGTTGTAAAAATTGAAAATGAATAAAATCATAAAAAAAATATTCATAGTTTCTTGTTTATGCTTAAGAGAAATCAATAGAGGCATTCACTGTATTTTTTGTAGGTACTAATTTTTGTCACTTATTATTTCACGTAGAATGTTATCGCTCAAAGTCATCGTATACACAATTATCGCATGTACAGTCAAGCGATTGTATAACAACTCTTATCCATTTCTTTTATCGTTGCAGTCACACCAAAGCCGCAGCTGTCGGTAATCGTGGTACCGGTTTCTTGTTCCTTGGTCGCCGTGGTCGCCATCATCTTCGGCATCGCTTATTACGTCCAAAACAGATCTCGCTTCACCATCGAAGTAGCAGACTTCGATTTTGGTCAAAGCAGCAGCGAAATGGAATACAAAACATTATCCGAACGGCTGCGAGACTCATTCAATAACGCTGTAAGGCCCGGCAGGCAAAGATTACTTGGCACACGCTCGCCTTATTATGGGAGCATGAACTAAACTACTAAGCACCATAAAATGCAAGCAATCTTTTCTGGATTTTTATTTTTTGCGATCGATCATTGCTGGAGCGCTTTACTGCGATCGGTCACCAGCTTTGCATTGGATTTGTTCATAAAAACGTTTGTTATTGAAGTGCAATATATTATTTCAGCTTTGACGATAACGAATCGTCAATATTTTTAATAATTAATATTTAATATTACATTATATACATCTGAAATAATAAAAATGTTTTGAATTTTTTTTACATTAAGTATGTTTTTTTGCATACTTTAGATCTATGACGTTTTTGTGAACAGAGAAAATGTATGTAAATCTTACAAAATTATTTTTGGATACAAGCTTGTTAACGTTTTAACCGCTTATACAGAACTGATAAGGTTGCTTTCAAATTCGAATCAGACCATGCTTTGCACATACTAATTTAATTTGCTTTTTTTTTTATTTTTTTAAGATGTTTTATCAAATGATATCTTTTTCACACTAAGAGAAGGCGACCATATCTGCTATCAAATTTTCATGTAGCTAATAGTACTCATATTTGCTTCTATGACTAATAATATTCTCTATTTTCAGGGTTACAAGCAACTGAACAACACAAAAGACCCACAATGACAAAACGCACAAGTCGGTGTAGTGACCAATAATAATGGTTAGCACCGAGGCTATAACAATAAATTCGCAAAACCAATTGAAATTAAATAAGTTAATGGATCTTGATTCTATTCATAACGAATTTAATTAAGTTTTATCAAGACATAAAATGTATCTTCACAACCCGAATAAGACTCACATGACTACATTGAGCAAATGTTGTACATAGGAAGTAAAAGATAATTTAAGGGGAACTTGTCGTACTATAAGTAGTACGGTATTACCGATCACCGTACTTTTTTGTTTTATTTACTGAATTTTATAAAAATATGTATTATACATCCCCTATTTTTAAATCTGAGTAAACTTTCAGTATTAAATATTTTGTTTGTAAGACAAAAAAGTTACAATTTCGGTACAAGCATCCCTTAAAGACGTTAGGCTGTGAAAGTAATGGCGAAAGATTAATGACATCGTGTGAATTAAATTTATACAAGACAAGATGGAGTTTATCATCTAAAATTTAAGCAAGATGGAATAAAATCTTGCTCAATTTCTCAATTTCGCGAGACGAAAACAGAGGGCGGAATTTTGCAATTACAATAGTGATTTATTATTGATCAAAAGCAATAGATCTTTATATAAATAATGAATAACGCGCGGGATCTGCATTTTTAACTCAAAAATTTGCATAAGAGTAAGAAAAAGCGAAATATCGCCAAGGCATGTCAAGATTCATTTACGGGATTTTAGTTCAGAAATTTAAATGCTTTTCATTTTTCAATGTTTCAATGGTCTTACACACAAGGGTAACATGAACTTAACATGAACCCATATATCTGATCGTAAACTTGTTTTTCCATTCCATTATTGACTCAGCAGAAATCAATGTTATGTAGTTGTATTTTTTATCATCAATTTGTATAAAAAAGAAATTCTATAATCAATCTTTTTACGAAATTTTTTGTCAGTTATGTTTAATTTTTTATTTTTCATATAATATATACATATTGTACTGTACATTTATATTTATAAATTGCAATTGCACATAAAACTATAAATCAAATTTAAATGTGCAGTTAAATATATTTTATTATTTATATAAACAGCGATAATGTTAGTAATAAGTGTAAAAGTTGTAATATATATACTAGATAATAAATACATAATACATTTAGATATATGGAAGAAAATACTTTGTAATATTAACAAATACTTTTAATAAATCGATAATTATATTATGTTTTAACATTTTTCTATTTGCACTTGAATTTTACATAACAATTAATAAAATCAATGAATCAGTTTTACCTCCAATTAAAAATTATGCATTTCGATAAAGTTAGCAAAAGAATTTAACGACGAAATATGAATACATTTTTTTATATCTTTCAATTAGTGGAACTTTTTATTAAATGAACAAATTATTTTTTTCCATACTCTGATTAAAAAAAATTATTATTGTTTGTTATTACAATTATAAAAAAATAAAGTGGGCAAATTATATACCAACCATTATTTGCAATTAACTAAATAAAGTGAAAACTCGAGACAGACGATCCATTTCCTTGTAATTGAAGCAAACCCTTTATCAAAGAGCCCTAACATCATGGTTTCAAGCGCATTATTCATCAACGGTCAATTATCGGCTAGTGGCCAATTATCAATGGTGCATTCACCCTAATTATTGAAATATTTATTTAAACATTTATGTTCATTTGTTTATCTATTAACTTTGTATTAGCGATTAATTTCGTGAAATATAATTTAATTAATAGTAAATATTGTAAATAATTAAGTAATTTATAAAAATTTTGATATAGTTAATAATAATACAGATAATTAACAATAGATACAGATAAGTATGTGCTTTATAATGGCTTATTTTCAGTACTTATCTATTTTTATTTCATTTTATTGAACATTATTGGCACAGCGTTTATTATGCCACAAATTAAGTATAACAATAAATATGAAATTAATAGTTTTCCTACAAACATTAACGTTACTTTATTTCTACCAAATTAGAATCAAATTCACTCCGCCATTGAAAAGCTTTTGCATCACCAATCTATGCTTTTCGAGCTTTTTCACTTTTGAACGTCTTTTAAAGGCTGAAATCGAGCGTCAAGCATTCCCAGTTCCAAAAATGTATCGCTGAAAAATTTCCAAATGTGTGTTGATATCGCGAAAGAACGGCGGGGTGCGGGCGGCTTTCCCACACTCCCCTGTGCGCGCAGCGCTTGAAAACGGGACGAAACAAGAGCAGAAAAAAAAGGGTCGAGTCGCACACCTGTCTCCCCATTCAAAGTCCGCCCGCGGGGGGAGGAGGTTGCCGCGATGGGTTGGGAGACAGGTGTGCTCCGCGCCCCGCGTGGCCAGGGCCGAAAACACGCTCCCGCGAACCGAACCGCGACTTTCCCCCTCCCCGCGCTCCCCAGCGGACTGGCAATCGCCGCTGACGGCTCGGCAGAGTTCAGTGCTTGCTCGCCCGCCGACGCGTCGAGGTCGCGCTCCGTGTGCACAGCCAGGTCGTCCGCGCGCGCGCGCACACCCACGATCGCGCTCCGCTGAGGTTTGTTGTTGTCGTTTTTCCCGCGAGTTGGCTGGCTGGCACCTCGAGCCCGGGGAATACCAGGAGGAGGTGCGACGAGGAGAGTCCGGCGAGCCCCCAGTGACGAAGTGCGCCCTGGGTGAAGGGCGAGAGTGCGTGACGACTGCGACGAGGAGGCCGAGCGTCGCGCGGGAGATCGATACCGAGGGGGAGGGCGCGAGGGCCCAAGGGAGGCACGCGCTGCAGCCGCTCGGTCGCCGTTCCCCGCGACTGGCGACCGCGGCAGCGAGAGGCGTCGCGGCATGAGCGCCGCTCGTCGCTAGGACCCGTGGACGGCGGCCCGCCAACGACGTCGCCGCTGCACGAGCACGATCACCGCCGCCGAAGAGCGTATACCAGCTCTCCCGTAGCCAAGCTCTATCGAATGGTCAGTGAACATCATAATCATATGTGAAATTCTATTGTTTTTACAAAAGTATAGTGTCTGCTCCGAAATGCTCCGAAATGCGAAACTTTTCGTTAAAGTGCTGTCGGGTGGGAATTGGGAAGGAGCTTAATTTAACTTCGTGTATTGGCAGGTGTATAGTGAGGATTATAAATATCTCGTCTGAGGCTTGAATAATTGGAGTCACATGTCCCGTTTGTTTACTCCAGTGCATTGACTTTAAATGGATGTAGATAACGAAATTAGGTTGCGCTCGTGGTTATACGCGCAGGTATGGAAAATCTCACGATGTATATAACAGAATGCCTGTGACATAACTGTAACGTTAATGTGTTAATAATTTACAACTTTGCAAATTGCCAACTTCATAAATAATTCGAGTACAATCAGGATGACATTTGCTATGGTAATGAGGTTTAGTAGATTTATAAAATCAAATTCCTAAATGATCAAAAACTATTTGTTCCCATAACAATACATACACTATAGTTATTTCACGCGACATAATTATGGTGACTTGGAGTCTATAAAAGGCTCACAAATTACATTTTATTCTCTTTTTGACTTTGTTTCTTCGCACAATGGTTTAGCTCTATGTCATATTTTCGTAATTGTGGAATACAATGAGCGGAGGACAAAAAGCAAATCTACTAAATAAAGTGGAGCAAAAAAAGAACCGGCCTTGTTGTTGAAGCGCCGAATTTGTCGTGCCTCGTGCACACAGGACACACACAAAAGTGTTCAAAGACGAGTGGACCAAAATAAAATTAAGTTTCGCTTATACACTTCACGGTTTCTTTATTTGTTTAAGTCAAAGTTAAATTATCGTTCATTAGTTGCAGAGACACGATTCTCTTTTAGTCCGAATTTTTCCATTTTCGATTATTTTGTATATATTATAACACCATAATATAGTTTACGGTTGCTCGATACTCGAGCTCTGCAAACTTATATTAAATTTTGAAATTTGAAGCGTTTGCTCTTCTACAAAAAGCGGCCACTCAGTGGTCCTCGAGCTCGTTTCGAACTCGTCAAGTATATACCAGGTCGCAAATCTTCCGGGCCGCTCGACGGGTTCCTTCGCGTGTCGGTGAGTCGCAATGAAAATCCGACTAAATTTACGTGAGACGTACAAAAGAACTTGGGCTTTATTTGCGCGGTGCACGCACGATTGGCGGGGAAAAAAGGAGCAGATCTGGCATGTGCTACGGCGCGTGCTATTTCTTTTTTGTGGTGTTTTGAAACAGCCGTATCTAACGAGATCGAGGCCCGATAAAAAGGGCCACACATAATACGCACGCGCCTTGACTTACTCACGATCGAAGGTTAGGTTAGGCTTATATAACGGGGGAGTACGGGCTCTATGTGCTCCCGCACGCGCGCCAAAGAGTATAGGGAAAAGAGAGCACGACGCGTAAGTATTCGGAGTTCTTAGGATCCCACGATTTCGCTCCGGCGATTTGATCATATAGTGATTCGCTGGGTCAGTTTTTTTACGACTCTGTTTTTTACTACTTTTTATGAAATAAACAAAGTGAGGATTGTATATCATGTATACTGTATTGAAAAATCGGGAAATCGTTAAAGTTCTTTTGAATAAATAAAATGAAATTTTTTTTATTGATTGGAAGCAATTAAAAAAATTGATTGCGAAGTTCAAAACTATTTATTTCTCAGTTTTCATCCATCAATATAGATTTCGATAATTAATACATTTAAAGAGGAACTATAAAATCTTTGAATACTGATCGCGCGCGGAGATGTGTCAGATCAGTTGATCAATTAGAGAAAGCGTTGAGTGAATAACTTTGACCATAAAAGTTTTGAGCATCCACTGGTAGAGTTGTAATTTAGACTATCGGATGTTAAATTAGTACGTCATACCTACATGAAATTCGTCCAAACCATTGTTACCAAGAGATATCGACAAAACTCTTGCCACATTACCTGCATGACTCTGTAGATCTGCAGAAATGTGCGCTCTGTGAAACTGTGACAATGCAATGATTAAATTCTCATCAATTTTACCACACATTTTGATAGGCGCATTCCTACTTTGTTATCGAATAATGTTGCGATTATCTTCAGTTATCGTTTCAATTTTATCATTTTTATTAACTTATGTTTTTGAATATTATACGCATGAAGGTAAAAAAATTTTTTTATGAATTTGTAGAAAGAAAATAATGTGTGAAATTGCCAAATAACATTTGTTTAAATTGAACGAGTTAACCGTATTTCAAGCAAGCATTTTTTGTATACAAAATAATTTAATGAAATATAAATTTGCATTTCCTTATTTCATTTGAAAATGTTTGAACAAAATACACAAAGTTACGCGTAGCAATATAAGACATACATTTATACAGCTACGGTCAGCGAAGCGCTTCGCAATTCATTACCTCCATTTCTCCAATTTATTTTACCGCGAAGATAAAAATCGAATCCAGCCAGGATTCAATAACGAAATAACTCTTTCCTTGGCTCCTCTCGCCTCTTTCTCCCAAAGTAGCGGGTGAAAACGACTCGCGTGAGTTTCGGAGGGGAGGGCGCGGCGCGATCTCTATTTTCGTCCGAAAAAGTACAACGAGAGCGGGAGCTGCAGAAACGGAGTCTAGTCGATGGAGGCGCGACAGAGACGGAGAGAAAGCTGGTGGCGCGGGGAAGGCTCGGGGAACAATCTCGGGACGACACAACAAACGGGCCGCTCGAGCATAGCCGGCGGCTACCTTGCGCGCCGGCGGGACTTCGCTCCGCTTGTCACCTTGAAAAGTTCGAGGGGGATTTCGAAAGTGCAACGAGCCGGCCTTTTTCCCGTTACTTACCTGCGCGACGACGACCGGCGAATCTCGAGCTCTCGCGTACGCCGGCTGCGTGCGCGCCGGCAAGATTTCATCGCGGCCGCAGGAAAATGGTATACGTTATACACCTATACGGCGAGGTGCAGCGAGATATTCCTCGGGCGAGCCCCTCGCGCGACGCTGTGCAAGTATCGCCTTGAGTGACGCGAAGGAGTTTTTGCACACTAAAATGCATTCGTGCACGCTTGTACACGTCCGCAGTCGAAGTTTTGTGAGTCTGGAAAAGTCCAGAGAAACGAATTTCACGCGCTTTTGGGGCATGAAATTTTAAATTTGAAGGGGAAAACGTTCTTGCTCTCTTTCAGCCTTTGATGTCTGGTGCAAATTTAAATGCACATTTCATTTATCTCAGATTTTCAGTAAAATAATTTTGAATATCGTAACATAAATTTATGGTGGTTCAGGTGCAGTGTGATTGAAATATTTGTAGGTACCTTAATTTGAAAATGGAAGGGTTTATTGATTTTAATGTTAAAAAAGAATATAATTTTTATTAACAAGTTTGTTTGCTGCTCAGTTGATTTTTAAGTAACATTGTTTTTATTAATTGCACTTTTGTCCTTAGTTTAAAACAGCGACATCCATTTTATTATAGGTATCTGGGATAATAGTTCCAATTAGCGTTCCGTTCTAAATTTACGAAGCTTAATTCTAAAACAATCAGCAATTGAACTTTAACGTTAAATGGACTAATGGATTAAGCTAAGCGTTTTGTTCAACTGCTGAACTAAAAAATGGCAATAAATTAAAGCGACGTAATAAAAAATTTCCTAAAATGATTTTATTCAACGTCCGGAACATTATCGTATCAGGCGCCGTAATTGAATTTTTTTTTCATAGTCGGTAGCCGTACGATATTGGAAACCGCAACGGTTTCTTGAGGCAATAAGCGCACGTTATAAAGTGACTTTACGGCTTTGGGATTTTGCGAACAATGGCAGGTATGCCTGACCGTTTTTATGAAGGAAATTCTGCCGTAAAGGAAGAGGATGTTTTTTCAATCGCGGAATCGACCGATCAACCGTGCTCCCTCAAATTTCCGCGTACGTCTGCGCACCATCCACCTATCGCTCGTCCCCCCAGCCATCCGGGGGGTTTAGAAAATGCGTTTTCCCATTTTCGCGTTGTACCGTCGGGTACTCTCGTTAAACCGATGGAAAATCGACGAGCCCGTGCAGCGGTGTATAGCATCTCCCGCGCTCCGCTAACTATATTTACAAAAAGGTGCGAGGTGCGAGCAGACTCGCGCGAAAATTTTAACGCTCACCTGTTGAATGGCTTTTCCAGATTTTTTTTCTATTCAAAAATTTCTAATTTTAAAGCGTTTTCAATCGCGAATCAATTTGTATTTCATTTCTTGCTTGTATAATACTGATTATGACGACCGCATAGTGATAATTCATTTTGTTTCGATGAAATGATGCTAATATGTGAATGAAGGAGAGTGTGGTATAATAAATTGGGAGAGGGAGGTGGGTTCATGCGAAACAACGAAAAAAAAGACAATATGAAAAAAAGATTTTTTTAATAAAATTTGTCCAAGGAATTTTCCGAGAAAATTAAATATTTCTATGTGTTCCATTATAAGCTGCTATCGCGTTTTCATTATCCGTTCTATTATATTCCGCTCTCTTTTGTTTCACAAAAATAAATTTAAAAAGGAGGACTTGATACATCCACTATACATAATGAAAATTTGAGGATGCAAAGTAATAGATTGAAATAAAAATTTAATAAACTCGACAGATGTATAATGCATTTGACAGTAAATCAATGGGATAACGCATATATATCTTTCACACTTCTTCATGCAATTTACTATCTGCAATAAAAAATTTAAAACCACTGAGTCATGAAAAAAAATGATCGCTTCAAGGTAAAAAAATCTCTCGGACGTAGCTTTCCCGGTATGAAAAACACGTTGAAGCATCTGCGCAGATCGATTTATTTGGCGTAACTGAAATGGAAATTTCATTACTCCGGAGCATTCGATCGATTCCCTCGCGTAACTACGATAAACTGGAAATCTTCCGGCGACTCCGCGTGATGACGTTCGACCGCCGTGCAATTCTCGTGCAAAGTTTCGCGCGTATAAACCCGCGATGCGGAGAGGACAGCGCGCATCAAAATGAGATTTTTTACGACCGAGCGTAAAATTCAACAGCGCGCGTCGGGATGAACCCCTCTGCGATACTAATTTCTATCTATCCAGGACGCCAGCTCCTGGTTCTTTTTTTCTCTTTTGCTGATATAGTCGGGACTACGACGTTTTCGACGCTTATTTTATTTCTCTTTCTCTCATTTTTCTTCCAGGGCAAGTCTGCCACTTATTTTATTTGACGATTCAGCGCGATGGCGAAGGCGCCAAGTGGCGTTCGCGAGGCCGAAATCGTTGGGAGCTCGGCGGGGAAAGGATGTTTATGCATCGCGCGATCGGGGACGCGAACTCGTTTTGTTTGCACATATTTAACATGTTTTACTTTTGAAGTCGTAAGAGTTTTACGCTCGATTCTTTTATGTGCATTGCATTAGCGATGCTTCTCATTGTTAATTTAAGAGTCGTGAATGTTTCCCATATGGCCTATCACCAACGTATGCAATACCTCGATGTAGGCAATATTTGAGTGCCACACATTAAACTTCATTGAAAACAAAGATAGAATCGCGCAATTAGCACGGGAATCGAGCTAAAATTAGTGAGAGGCAATCGAATGCCACACATTGAAGCTCCATTCTCTCTAAAACTGGTGAATACTCGTTGTTAGCTTGCGGCAGTACAGTAACAATACGCAACGAGGAAAGAGCCATTGTAACATCGCAGTCGCAGACGGTTCTTTCCAAAAAAGTCGACAAAATTACTCCCTCCGAGCTCTCTCCTCTCTCCACAGTTCTCTCTTTCTCTCTCCATTTCTCTCAACGAAAGAGAATAAAGAGCCTGCAGCCTCGGAAAAGCTACTCGTAAGAACGAGAGCATTATATAGCTATACAGGCACCTCGGTATACGGAGTAGCTGTAGAGTCGATCGCGCGGGGGAGCGGATTTTTCATAGCCGTCCTCCGCTCTCGCTCGCGCACGTTTTTCTCCGTTTTCCTCTAGCGCACGCGATCCTTCCCGTCTGGCGCGTCGCGCCGCGGCGCCGATCGCGAAAATCAATTTCGAGCCCGCGGCGCTGTAGCGAGGGAGGAAGAAAGGGAGAGAGAGAGAGAGAGAGAGAGAGAGAGAGAAAGTGAGCCTCCCCCCCTTTGCGCCTGCGTGTGCGTATAAGAGCGAGCCGGCACGTCCAGCACGCGTTGCTAAGCAGGAGGCTGCTCGGCGGGCTCGAGCCTCCCGACGCCTCGGGAGGATTGAGGGCCAAGCTGCCGCGAAAGCTGAGCTTGCGCTTTCGGCTTCTGATTTCTCTCTCTCTCTCTCTCTCTTTCTCTCTTTCTTCGCCTTCTCTCTTACGTCTGTAGCTTTTAGTCAGAACTGATTAATTCAGTCGCCGTGGGCTTTCAAATGGATTATTTTTTAATAATTAACTTTGCTGAAATGGTTCCCGGACAAAACTAATCGTTGAATAAAATTTTTAGTAAAATTCTAATCTCTTGTTTAAGTCGGGTAATGATTTTCTTGTAAAGAAGGTCTATAACCATTAGTCCCAACAAATTAAAAAAATTTAAGCATACAAATACTCATTATGCAAAGGTACATATAGCCTTTGGCGTTCTATCTTACTTTAACGATAATAATGTTTATACTGATTTATTAGCTCAGTATCAAATTCAAAATTCGATCCTTGAAACAATGACGCAGAACGGCAATTGACTCGGCAGAGCAGCTGGCAGTTAGCTAAATTCATCGGGCCCAATCATCGAAATTTTTTTTGACGCACTCGTTCTGCTAAATCGACCTCTCGCCCTCCCTCCAGTCATTCGCTTGACGTACTAAAAAAAGATTACCCGCCGCAATCCCGCGAGCAATATATGTATATATATAACAGCTCTGTCGTATCAGCAGAGTCGCACGCGCAAAGCAATCACGCGACATTTAAATCCAATTGTCGACGGCGGGAAGACAAGGATTAGAGCGTATTGCGGCCGACGGTCATCGGCCTCGTTGCTACCCGCATTGCTTTGCATTTTTTTAAATGTTTTTCTTGCTCTTCCTCGCGACCAAAGTCTGCAGCAGCGCGCAGCGTCTCATCCACGGGCATCGATCTTTCTCGCCCGCCTGACAACCGCCGCGACACACTGATTTTTTTTGCGTGGGATTCTCGGAGAGAGAGGAAAAATCAAAATAGCCGGGAAAGGAAGCCGTCCTCGGCCATCCCCAGCAAGCGGATAACGAAATTTTCTGGAAACGCTTTTACACTTGGGCAAACTTTGCGGTGAACGAATATGATGCCAAAGTTTATTTTTTTATTTTAAAAATGGTCATTGATTAAAAAAAAATTTTTTTCTACTCTGCCGATGACGGATTAAAGCACAGAGCAACTCTGTTTAGCTTTACTTTTTCAGATTTTAGTTTAATATTTGCGGTTATAGAGTAAGGATTTTTCTTAATCCTTGCTTCACCTCTTCTGCATTGAATAAATTATACATGAATTCATACTGTTTGATGAGGATTTAAAAAAGTGAACGAAGTTTATATAGCGAATGTCTATATAAAGCCGAGCGTACAGAATATAAATTTTTTAATATCTCAGCAGTTCTTCACTGAATCTGCGCTGAATATTGCCTTGCTCCGTTGCTGTTTTTGTAAGCTTTTTAACTGCTATCCTTTTTAATAATACGCTAATTAGAAAAGCAGTCTTTTGCGAAGATAATGTATTCTTTATTTTTATCTTGGGACAAATAACTTAGGATAAATTTTAATGAACACGAATATAAACATTTTGAAAAGGATACATCTCTTTTTTTCATTATAAAATTCATTGTAAAAGAATAATGTACGGTAAGCATTATAAAACAATGGTATAATGAATAAAATAAATGCCATGACGATCCATTCATTAGGTCTATCATAATGTACGTAGAATAGCGTGTAGCCGGACGTTAAAGACAAGAGTTCATTAATAAAACATCATAAGCGTGGGCTTACTACACCGCAAGATTTCGGAGTTGTAATTTTTCATTTTCGATTCGTTAATTAGCCTCAATCGAATCAAATTTTTTTCAGTATCCTTTTAATGTATTTTAGTACCATCATGGTATTTGTACATTTAAACGATTTACTAGTGAAATTAAGGTTTTACTATTACCATATTCTGTTTATTTAACTGAACGAGTATTAAATTATTATTTTATTTCATTACTGTAAACCAGTTCCGATTATTTTATAAAAAGTGCATATGTCACCATATTTTAGTGGAGCCAGCTTAATGGTTTAACGGTGTGTTGTAATTGCGTTATTTAGTTAATTTATGTGTCATGCCATCATTGAATTACATATTCGTACTTATATACACTCAACTGTACTAGATATCAGTTTAATCCCGCGACTATCGACATCATCCTGTTATGTAGCCTCAATCCAGCTTTATCACGTTAACGCTAATTGAAAGTATAAGTTTTTAGACTATTTTCCATTTAATTAATTATTCAAATCAAGAAATAATAGATTTAGCCAAGGTTTGGGACAACATCGTTATTTTAGGATTCCCCACACCCGGTAATTAGCGAAATAAAACAAGTCGCGAAATAAACAGGTTGTTCATTAAGTCGCATGCAAATTTGAGCGAGGTCGAAATTCCGGGCATTTCCTATTTGGAACGATCATCTATGGCTCGACCGCATCCCGCCGCGTCGCCTGGCCGTATTATAAAAAGCAATGGAGGTGGACTCTCCCCTGCCGAGCAATAAACAGTTAAACGGAGCGTGGCGTCGATGGTACTCGCAGAAAAACAAAAAGCGTTGGGAGGTCGACGCGATTCCGCCCATCCGCTTATCTCATCGCCGTATAATACGTGGGCTCGCGCGCGGGTGTGGGCGGATCGAGGATTCCCCCCGTTCGCTTTCTCCCGGTTTTCGCCTTAAATAGCCACAATCCGGGCCGGCGATGTGCCGGAAGGTGCGCTTATCCACCTTACGGACCGTGTAAACGGGCGCCGCGCAGCGAGAGAGAAAGAGAGGGCGGGAGGAAAAGGGCCATTAAAAATTATACCGTACGCACTTTCCAATGCGGGCGCCAGTGCGGTCGTATGCGCGCCGATGCCGCGGTGAAATGCGCGTCTTCGTTTTTTCAACGCTTTAGAAGAAGCGCCCGGAAACCTATCGACGGCCGCCCAGTTATTTATGGGCTAATTTCCTGCGCAATTTACGCTGACGCTTTTACGGAATGTCCTGTTAATTTCGTTGGCTTGGAAAATTTTCTACTTTATTTTTATTTTTTCACGGAAAACTCTTTTAGCTGGGATTTCCTGCGATTTCGTCGAGAGGATGAGGTAAACTTTCTTTATAACGATGTTTCGCAGTCGAATGGCTGCGTCACACTTATGCATCCAATACTTTAAAAAATTTACGTGTTAACAACTTAATCAATCAGCGGGAAGTTTTATGTCACTAGAGAAAATCGAATTGGGTGTAACTTTCAACATTAATTCGGGAAATTGAGACTACGAAATATTATTATCGCATCATCCATAATAGATTTATAACTCGGGCTTAATAATTACGAGATGAGATAGCTATAATTCCTTTGAAACCCCTGGTTGCGCATCGCTTTACCCTGTAAACCCGCTTTAAATTTTGCAAAGCCCCAAGTGCGCATCGGATCAGTCATGTAAATCGCGTGAAAATTGTAAACGCTCATTTCCATACAAATGTGCTCGCCGCCATTTAATTTTTGCACGTGCAAGCACGAAATTCTAAAGCACACGGAAAAGGCCGCAAAGTCCCTCCTAAGTTAATTAGTTAATAAAACGGAGCTTTTGAATAGATCAAAAAGTGAGGCGAAAAGCATCACCTCGCTCTTTTTTATATAATACCCAGAAAAAAGATTAGGTATACATACCTAATATAATTTTCGTAAAAAAAAAAGAAATAGATTTAGATGGAATCGTGGAAAAGCTCCCGCACGAGTCGTTCTCGTTCCGCGGTGACCCCGCGCTCGAAAAGAAGAGAGCGCTGACGTGCCTCGAAAAAAAAGGGACCAGGTGGCTCGCTTTGTTTTCCCGCGGCTTTGTGTTTTCTTCCGGCCGCGCGGCCTGGTGCCGCGTCTTTGCCGATTCCCCGGTACTTTTTTTTATTCAGGTGTTTTTTTTTAATATGTAACGGGTTCGCGTGTACATAAAGAGCCGGCGAGCGCGTAGAGGCGCGTGCGCCCGCGCAGGAGGTACGGCTCATTGGAGGGCGACGCGCGATGAAACATTCATGGCGGGCTCCTCGCGGCCGCATTGTTCTCCGAATCTCCGCTCGTTATTTAGCGTGTACGCACGCCGCCGCCGATTTAATGAGGACGTGCCGTGAAAAAATATTCGATTGATATTTTTAAGCGCGCGATTTTTGATATGATATTCCGAGCGTGCTCTGTTCATTTTTTGGGTGGGTGCTTTATTGCACCGTGTTTCATTATTCCGAGTTGGATTCGTAAAATTTATTCATTTGTTTTCTTGCGTGTTTATAAAATAATGGCAGTTTAATAAATCTCATTCTGTAAACTTTTACACTTTATTAAAAAGACTACTTAGAAAGTTTCACAATTTTAACTTTAAATGCAAAGCAACGTTGCGGTTCATAAAAGTAGCTTTAACTATTTATTCCGAAATAAGTTATATTTAAGCCAAGAAGCAGTTATTCAAAGTTGGAATAAATTTATGAACTAATCAAAAATCCCTTATCTTCGATTTGACCGAATGGCATAGACGCTAAAAACGGAGAGGATCTCTCGTCTACGCCGGAGCAACGGCGTTTCCCGTAAAAAGTAAAGGAAAAAAGGGAAAGAGGAGAGAAAAAAAACGAAGGCGTAACAGTTACATAGAGTCGCGCTGTCGCGGCGTGATCCCGTTAGCTTATCTCGCGCCTCGGCCGTGGAAGAAGCGCCAACCTGCTCTCGCGCGCGCGCGCGACTCGCTCACCCAATTAAGCGGAGCGAGAGAGGAGGCCCCGGGATCGTCGCTCGCGGCGCGAAGGAGCTCCGTCGCACACACATGTGGGTACTACCCGAGATTCGAAGCGGCTCCGAACGCGGCAGCCGGATGTCGCAAATGCGTCCACTCAATTATTACCTCCATCCGCTCGGAAGCTCACCGAGCGCAACGGGGCGCGCACCTCGTTATTATACGTATCGGCTGCGCGTGGCTCGCCTCCCCTCGCGCCTGATCGTTCCCCGCGTTAATTTAGCGAAATTTAAGGAGAGTCGCGAATTCGAGACGCTCCTTTGAAGGGCGGCACGCGCCGTCTCCTTTGTCGCTGACGGACGACCGGCTCCCGACGAGGGCCGTAGCCGCGGACGTGAATTTTTTAACGGGTGTGTGAGCGCTCGTCCTAATTGGGTGTGCTCAGAGCGCGTGGATAATGGCTTGTTTTTGCTACGCACACAAGCGTTCGTTGGAGCTGTGGTACATCGTCGGCTTTCCGGGGATTCCGCGCGGACTGCGGAGTCGCTCGCTCCGCTAAATTCTGCCGACAATATTTGTTCGTTCGGCGAGTTTTATTTTTGAAAACGTACGCTTTTTTATATACCGTTATACATAACGAAAATGCATTATGCGACTTATTTTGCCCAGGAAACGGAGAGAATAATTTAATAATAGCCGGACGCGGTGATCGATCCGCACGAGGCAAAAGAAAACCCCGTGACACGTCGGATGAATTTCGCAAACAATGGATGAACTTTTAAATCTCGTGAAAACGGCAAAACGGGTTTCCGGCCCCGCCGCGGGCAAAAACCAAGCGGATTAAGCAGCGTGCAGATGTGCGGAGTTTCGGATCGAGATGAGCCGCGCCATTGTTAGCTGTGCAAAATTGCTGAAAACGATATTCCCCGAGCAACGAGTACAATTTCCTGCGGCTCTTAATAAGCAAATTCTTCGGAGCGTTTCCCGTCCCGCTTGGCCTGACTCCGCGGAGATTCGCCGACGATTAAACATTCTCGCGGAAAATCCTGTATACTTTCGAGCCGATCGTCTGGTAATCATTCCCCATAGCTATATAATCCAGTTCGCCGTCGCTCCGGATCGCACGAGGAGACTACGCGGTGGTCTCCGGAAAGTGGAATAATTGCCGCCTTTGACTGTTTTTCGCGCGTTCGCATATACATGCACGCGGGCAAGAGAGAATATCATTACAGATGATCGTTTACTCGAGGAGAAAGTAGGGAGAGCGCAAAAAATACTTATGGCAGTGAAATTTTTAGCGGGCGTTTTCGAAAACGTTGCGACTTGTACAATTTTTAAGATATTAAAAGCTAATTAAAAGCTAATTATTAATAATTAAATAACTTATCAGCAGTAGATAATAAGATTAATCAAATTCATTTGAACTTTAAAGCCGATCATGAATATTAAATCAGATATTAATTTTCGATTAAATCCAAGAATAATAGATTCGCTAAAGCTTTTATTAAACCAGTTCATAATTACCTTCTCGTAAAACTCATTAACCACGTGCAAATCCTACTAAGCCTTATTCAATAGTTCGTTTAATAATTATGAATGTCAAGTAAATAAAAATGCCACGCATAAAACGCTTACTCTTCTTCGGAAAAAGTCGGCGACTTGTGAAATTCGCACTCGTCATCAATGCCGCGCGCAGCAGGAGCTCGCGACCACATCCAACAACGCGAGTCCATTGTGCCTTTTTTCTTTCGGTTCAGCGCGCGCCGGCCGTATGTCGGCGATTCGCGCGGTCCGTTTTTTGCTCTTCGACGCGCCGCTTCCGCGCGAGCGCAGATGTTTCGTGGATTCAGCGGTCGACCGCCACGGCCCCTTCCGCGGCGGAATTCGCCGGGCGCGAGGCGCCCCGCGTCGATAATGCGCGATGAGGATAAACCTTACGTAATTGCGCCGGGGAGAAAGTACGCCGATGGCCGAGGTTGGAAAAGCATCATAAAGCGTGATTTACGGAACCCGGCGAAATAATACGGCGCGCTAGCGCGCAACTTTTTCATTGGGTTTTCGTTATTATACAAGCGCGCGCCGATAAATCACGCCGGGGGCTTTTCTTTTCTTCGCGCCGCTAAATTTTCTGCGCCGAGTTTCACAACGGATGGGTGTCGAGTTTGCGACTGATGCAAGTCCTTTTCGCGCGGAGGGTCTTGTGTATTCATGTGTATAACGGGATTATGTTTTTGACTTTTTTTATACGAGTGTATTTTTTATTTATTTTTTTAATTCCATATATAAATTACAGACTGCTCCGTTTGTTCTATTTTTATAGGAGCGAAGATTAAAAAAAGTATAAAACACAGTACATCTAATAAGATAAAATAACTTACTAGAATTTATCTTAGGGTGTAATTAATAGGTCTACTGCAGTAGGTCGATTGGAAATATGATACTCTTTACCAAAAGGAAGTGAAGCTGCTGCGGTGCATCTTAATTCACCGTAACTGCCTATATCGATAAGGTCGGCGAAACTTCATCAATCAAGGTTCCGCTCCTCAGGAATTAGTTCTAACTACGCGTGCTTATACTCTGAATTGCCCTTATTTACCCAGCATAGAGCATATGCAAAAAAAGTCTGACGGAAGGCACATTGCGGCAACGGGCCTTTTATTAAATACCCTTTCACCTGTCAACGAGAGGCCGCGCCAGCGAAATTCTCGTCAATAAGATCCTCTGACAAAAACTGACTTTACTCACCGACTCATTCCAGCTCGTCATTAATGTGTATAGGAACATCCGAGTGTGTTAGCTGAAAGCGCGCCTGCTAATCGAGACTTTCTCTCGGCAATATGAAGTCGCGCGACGAGCGGGACCCTGCACGAAAAAAAACTCCCCCCGCAGTAACGAGAGTAAGGCCCGGCGGAAACGTGAAAATCGCACAGGGTATTGTGTATTGGTAGTTGGATACCGGGCGCGAGCGCACAGAAGCTCCGTGAGAAAGAAGCGCGCGTGGGAGCGCCACAGAAAAGCACCGGCAGGTGGAAGTCGGAAGGAAGCATATGTTCGACGGCCGTGGCTACATTCGTCCGGCCTCTACCCCTATTTTCCTCCCCGCTGGACTGTCTCAATCCCGGGGGAGAAGGTCGCCGGGATGCATTCATTTGGGAGGCTGCGCCTCTGCCTCTCGGTCCTTTATTCCCGCCTCATTGTTCGGTTTCTCTTACCTTCGGGGGTGTCTTCTTTTTTCTACATTTTATTTTCTTCGGTTATTACGATTATTTGCTTTTTGCTGGGAAACCAAAGTTTTAATGGACGGTAATGACGACGCGAATAAAAAGTTTCCAGGGAACCAGATGAAATTTTAACAAATCACGGATGACTTCTCTAATTAGAGTGACCTCGTTGCTCTGAGAGTAATTTAAATTGCCAATTAAGATAAAGGATCGTTGTTTAAAATCATCAATGATAAAAGGCAAATTTTCAGTCCATTATATTCACAAAATATTTTTGATGGCGATTAAATAGTTATTGTCTTAAGTAAAGCAATTTTGAGTTCCGAATCAATTTTCCCACTGGTCTGGATCACGTCCAAAAACTTTTAACTAACCGCTGGCCTTACATTCAATTAGCTCTTGGCGGAATTGAGGAAAAACCGTCGGAGTCACGTACGAGATATAAAATCGTGCGTTTTTCAGGTCCCGAAGTAAAACAAAGCCGTCGTTTCGTAAATCGCCTTTTAATCACGACTGTAAGCGCTCTCGATCTCGCTATCGATTCCACGTCGGCGCTTCGCCGTCGAGGCGACAAAAGTCGCCGCGCGGCGAGGTCAAAGACTCCGGCGGGCCTCTTTCCCACCTGCGGCGCTCTCGGCGATCTTCTCTCTTTTTTTTTAAGCGAAAAAAACTGGCTCAGCTGTAATTGCGCGCCCGCGGGTATACCCGCCGAGAGAAACGCGATCGATCAGCGAAAGTGGGATACGCACTTAGGGCCCGCTGCCAAAAAGCGTCCGCGCGGAGGCGGCGAAATCTGGCGCTGTAGGTCATTGCTTCGCACGTGCGCGCGCGCGACACCCGCCGACGGAAATAAACGCTTGCGGTATAGTACGCGCGATTTGCACCTGTCGTCCAGGCCTTCTTCGCGCTCGCTCGCCTCGCTCTTTTTATCTCTCTGTTCCACCTCCCCCCTGCCGCGCGTCGAATGATGAAAGTGTCACGGCGCCGAGATTAATGGGCCGGAGGTGCTCGCGGTCGCTTTGCCTGCTCGCGCCGCAGCGGCCTTTTTCCCCGCGCGCTGCATTAAACGCAGACGCTACCGAGGACGGACGGCGAGCGCCCGATCCGACCGATCGCGCACCGCGCGGTCGCGAATAGAACGGCCTCGACGCTTCTAAGGCTGCGCTTTTTCGGACGGTCGCTGCGTTGGGAAATAGTCGCGCAGGCTGTAATCGAGTTAACGGGGAACTCTCGCGGTTATCGCAATTGCATTCTTACGTTTCAGCTGATTCGCCGATTATTCCCTCGGAGCGCTGCACCGCTGCTACGCTTCGCAGCTGATTTGCATCGCGTTATTAACTTGCTGAGGCATGTCTTTTAATTTAATTTGACTGGTTGCGACGGTGACCGACGGCTTTCCGGGTCAAATAAAAATCTCCGTGTCCGTTATTGATGTAGCTATGTCTTAGTGACGAAAGAAAATCCTTGATTGAACAATAGTTGCTTTGTATCGCCAACCAGTTACGAATTGCGCGTAATTTTTTTGCCTTGATTGCACATTAACTCTCGCGCTGGCGTGTTTATTTAAGATTACTCTCTGATCTCATCGACATTTTTAAAAATGAAAATGTTACTACTTTGCTTTATCAGCGACTCGTCATCTACGAGTATAAGCAAGAAAAACAAGCGAGCCAGCTGAAAAGATCCGCTTTTTATTATTACTATCGAAATCCTTCGCGCTTCGGCGTTTTAATTATTTTCAAAATGTAATATTAAACACGTGTAACAATTTTTAATTTTTGTGGCCATTGACCTGGACATTTAGTCATTGAACAATTATCAAATCGCGTCTTTAAATGTTTCGCAATATCCTGTCGGTATTGGTTTTATAACCGGAGAATCCTATTCGCGGCCCAGTATTGCTCCGGTGGCTGCATTACTTGTTTTTCTCCGTTGAATTTTCTTCCGGTGAAATATCGCCGCAGCTAGTTTGCGCCGAGCGTATTTATAGAGGGAAAAAATATAACGTTTGCAGTCGCGAAGGGGAGAAAAAAATACAAGGAGTCGTGGGGCGCGGTGCACTGTTGCTTTTGAAGAAGACATTAATCTGTCGTGATTCAGAAATAGCACCGCTCACGCGGAATCGGGCGTGCACGCGACCCCTCGCTCTTTCTCCGTTTTTGTCACGCGTTTTTTAACGCACGAATGCAACGAGGATCTCTGCATTCATGAAGTCGACTTTTTTATAAATCGCTCCCGTGTTTTAATGCACAGTGGCTCTAAAGTAAACGTCTCTGGTGAATGATTCAATAGTCCATTAAACGATAGTTTTTTCAGGAGCTTTTTCTCCTGAGTCTGTGTATTAATACAGTTTTTAATTTCGATTTTTATTAAAATTTAATATTTGTGATTATTACCCACTGTTATTTATGCGATATATTATTGAGATTAACAATAAACAATAAACAAGTTTAAAAAATAAGAATTGGTTGTAAGAAAGGCAAGGTAAATTTATTTATAAATTAATTAAAGGTAAAAATCGTGCTAACAATGAAATTACCTGCACTAAGCGTGAACTGCATAATTATTTAAGCTTAAAAAATGCAGCATCAGCGAGTAAACATGATCTCCCCCAAGCGACGATAAGACGATATATATACAGTCTACTCCCTCACGTATTCAGTCCGAGCGTCATCGCGTCGAAAGCACAATCTCCGGGTCATCTTCCGACTGTGTGCAGGTATGCCAGCCACTCCCGTCGTCGGACTTGGTGCCCGGACGTGCGCGCATATTACTTCGCATTCAAAGCCGACCAAAGCACTCTACGTCGCTCGCCCGGCGGGGGAGGAAAATGGGAAAAAATGGGATACCCCTCGGCCTTCCCCCCTCCTCGAGCTTTTCACCCAGACGGCCCCGTTACCCACGAAAGACAGATTTTCGATAATGCTCCAGGGCTGTCGGGGCTTTCACGACCACCCCTCGCAGTGTGTGCGACTGTGTGTAAACGTTTCTTTGAGGGTCGTGGTTCTTTTTTTGCTGCTCGTGGACTGCGGGCCCGCCGTGGACTGACGCGACTGTATTTCGAGCAAAATCTGTTTACGCATTTGTGCACCCGAAGTTTTACGTTTACATAGGGGAGGTGAAATTCTTTGTAAATTTCGACGGATACTTCAACGTGGGGTGGAAAAAAGATTGCGGCAACTTTTAAAAACACTATCGATTTTAGAAGAATCTAGAGCATCAAATAAAAAATGTATACATGGCAAATCATTTATAAAATATGAATAAATATAATATTTTTAAAAAGAAATTACAAAAAGTATTTTCACATTTTAAATATTTTTTAAAATAAAAGCTTTGCAAAATAAAACAGAATTTTTTTAAATTTTACCACAATTGTAAAATATTTTTATAACCGTATATACGAAATGAATTGAGAATCGAGTGCTTGCAGTGCAGTGTGAATTGCTGTACTTATCATGGCGCAACGTTCCTATGAAAATACAAGTTGAGTCTGTTTACGAATCTTATGAAGGACACATCTGTTGGCAATAAATCGTAATTTCCATTTTAGAATCATTTTAGATAACATGGTAGATTTAACATTTGTTGTAAAGTAGCAAAAGTAGCCTCGAAGTTTCGAAATACGTCACTTTTCGAAAATGATTGAAGGCACAATCAAGAACCAAAGAATCAAGGGGAAAGTCTTCGACAATGCACAGGGCGAGTACATTTCTCCGCTTCGCGTACGAGGAAAAGTCCGCATGCAGTGGCTGGTATAAATAATGATCGTCGCATCCGGCTCGCGTATAGCGAACGCGTCTCGTTTGGCCGCGAGTAGTCCTCCTGAAAAAGGTGTAGACGCTTCCGGGATCGGGCGCGGCGCGCGCGCAAAAAAGCCAAAACGGGGCTCATTTCCAGAGCGAGCGGAGCGCTGGAGGTGGCAATCTGTTGCGAGGCGGCTGCGGAGACTCTCCTTTCTTCTGTACTATACGGGGCTCTCGCCCGCAGAAATAACTGTTTGCTCGGCTGCCCGGCGCTGGACCGCTACAGGGAGCGAGCGGCCGCGCGCGCGCGAGGCGACCGTGAAAGAAAAAGGAGGTGTACACAGGGGCGCGCCGTCCGGGAAAGCGCGAGATGAGTGCACGGGCATGTAGCTGTATATATACGGGAGGTCGGGGATCGTCGAATGGGATGTGTCAGCGCCGCGGTGAGCGCGAGTGCGGAGAGCGAAGGCCACCGAACTCGCTCGGGATTCGCTAAATAGCGAGGGGACTCGGCGAGAGTTAACGCGATTCCATTAGCTAGCTGTTTTTATTATTTTCCCGCAGATTTTTGCGTTTTCTTCTGTTTTATCAAAATGTAAGACGTTTCAGTAAAACTTATAATGATATAAATTAATACCTTGTTTAGCTAGTTTCAAATAAAAGTTTTATTTAATAGTACTCTCAAATTCATCAAAATATTTCTTTTAACTTTTTTTTGTGTTGACAAAATATTTTGAACGCAAAATCTGCTATTTTTATAAAACTGGATGAAAGTAAGAAAATAAAAAGGAAAATAAAAGTCGGACAAGAGTTTGAGGGGTTTCTGTCAGTGTCGAGGTGACTGAGTAATTAAGGAAGGTGGAGGGGAACGTGAGAAAAAGGGATAATGATCGAGGATGTGTATCTAAGGAAAATGTAAAATGAACATTCGTCGTAATCAAGCCATCTTTTTCACATTTAGTGCAGAAGGGCTTCAGATGAAAAGAAGACCTTTTTTTATTTTTACGTCACACGAAATGTATGCAAAAGCACTTTTTCAAAAAGGTCAAAGCAAACGAGCTGAAAGAAATATGAGTAGGTCATCGAATAGTAGGTGTATGCAGGAAGATTGTAAAGATAAAGCAAACGTTAGGAAAAAAGATATTCAAGTAGAGTTTACGAGTAATACGTAATAAATTATGCTTGTGGAAATACAAAATAATTTTGAAAAAATATTGTTGAAATATGCGTTTATATTTAAGATAACATTTTGTAGGGTGCGAAAAATTTTCATAAGATTAGCTGGAAAGCGTAATACTAGAGTATTTTTGGAGAAAAGCAATTATCTTTAAAAATTGATTTAATTAATTTTTTTTTAATAGGTAGAAAGTCTAAAAAATGTAACTTAATATTGACGAATGATCAATAAGGTATTTTGGTTGTACTTCATTAGTATAGTTACGGGTTTAATTTTATTTATGGAATTGGAAGTATTATTTTTTTCTGGCATAATAAATAAATAAGTGGCTTAAAAAAGATTTCATCAAAAGATCTCATAAATTTTTGAAAGTTAAAAAAATAGAGAAAAATGGAACGCAATTACATTTATTACACAGGGCGTAATAAATTGTGTGCACGGAAATTATAACTTCATTTTCGCGGGGAAAGGTACATATGACCTACTGGAGATTTTAAATTTTTAATTCTACTAAGTAACACCTAAAATATCACTTTTTACTTTAATGTACGACTTACGCCTCGATAATGAGAATTAAATTTTTTTTAAAAGTCATAATTTTTTCCATTAAGCCGTTTTTAATCAAATATCTTTTTATTCAGTGTTACAAATCTTTCACAAGATTTCGCTCTCGCGTGATAATTCAAAGAATCACTTTCACTGAATCGAAAATCGGCGCATTAATTTGCCGGTATTTTTGCTAAGACCCGATCCCATCTCTCTCATCGATAACCAATTATCGTATGCAAATTACGAAATATTCGCAGATCGCACTTGCTCGTTAAAAACAAAAAACCACTGCCGAAACTCAGAAAAAATGTTGAAAACAGCAGCGCGCAGACGGATCTCGAAGCCGCACGAAAACGAGATAAACGCAGGGACAGTGTAAACCGAAAGGGAGATAAAGCGGATACACTTTCGGTGGGGCGTCGACGCCGAGGCACGGAAGATCCGAGAACAAAAAAAAAAGAGCGAGACACCGGAGGGAGAGAAAAAAAATACGTCGGAGAGGATCGTGTTGCTCGAGCAGGTAGGAAAGTCGGTGAAGGAGCGAAAACGAGAGAGAAAGGAGGGAGAGGCGGAGGAGCGCACGCTACACACCTTCCTTGGCCGCGCGCGCGTGTATACCTATATTGTCTATCGCTTACACATCGTAGTCCCCCGCGCGCCTGTGAACGGCTTTATGAGACGGGAGGCTGCGCCGATAGCAGCGGGAGATGACCCACTCCGCGGGCCATCTTGCGGACGCGTTCGCCCGCGCGATTCGCCTACATAGCTACGCGTCGTTCCTTTTATCCACGGAGGCTGCACCGCGAGTCTCCGCACCAGACGAGGTGCTCCCGTCTATATATTTCTCTTTTTTCTTCTTTTCTTTCCTCCTTCACTCTCTCCCTTCGCGCGCTCCCTTCGGATGATGCACCGCCGAAGTATTCCACGAGCGGCTCTTTTTTCTTCCTCTCGTGGCCGCGCGTACGGAAACTGCCCCGCTGCATAGAATCCGGTTCGCCGTACAGTTTCCCGGCGAATTTTTCTCGAACGACGCGTGCTTTTTTTGTTCGCGTCGATCCGCCGTAAATTTTTTCGACGGCCTGCATACCTATTTTTCGTTATGAAAGTTTCATTGTACTCGGAGCGAAATGCCGCGAGTGCAGATTGAATTGGGTCGGATGATTTACGGCACTTTTACGGAAAATCGATAAATATTGTTGTACACATTTTGACAAAGGCGCGCATTTGTTTGCGGCGCCGCTTTATTAGCACCTCCGCGACCTCGTCCGAGACGACTGCAGGCATTCTGTTCAGGTTTGTTGACTTGAGATCGTTGGCTGTTCAAACCATTTACAGTCTTGTTTCAAACCACTAGCTAACTTTGGCTTTCGGCGGTCTCGTTTCCGCGATGTACTTGAGCTTGACATACCCGTTCCGAGTAGTTTAGGAAGTGTCGTAATTGTCCGTTGGCTATCTTGTACAACTGGTTGTGACTATTTCTTGCAATTAGTTCTTTTACGTACAGTGACACTCGAAATTTCCAGCCCGTAATTTAAGAATGCAGGAAGTGTTCCGCGGATAAAAAGATTCTATTCTATATCGACTCAGATGAAAAAAGAAATTGGTAAAAGTCGATAAGATACTGTCCATTCCAATCGTTTTCTTATCTTATAGCGTATTATTATGTAGCTTGAAAATATAATAATTATACTTAATTAAAATTTTCGAAGTTTATTGGCACATAAATATCTGGATAATGAGATATATTGACCGAATGAGCTGATGAAAAATGCGACGCTGAGAAAGAGAGAGTTTGAAAATGAGGATACACTGATAATTAAGTGTAGCTGATGGCGATCTCTGTAAAGCGTGTGAAAGAGTTTGTTCTCCGCTGTTAAGATGCTTAACGAAGGGAATTTCGTTTTATCATGAGAACGAGACTCGTGAAACTCGCTCTATTTGTTCGACGCAACCTCTAAACGCCGTGCAAATAGTTATTACAACAAAACTATAAAAGCGTAATTTTTTTATCGCAGCGGATCGTAATCTTCAACGCTGCTTCGCTTAAATGATTCAACGAAATGAGCAACGCGTGTAATAAAAACACATTAATATAAGCGCTGCTGTCATAAATCAAATTAGCTCTCCAGCCTCTTGTTTGTCTCTTAACCCCCCAGCTCTACTAAAATAAAGCACATCCAACTCAAGAAAAAAAGCGGTTACATCAGCTTTGAGCCTTTTTTCACATCATCAAATTTTCACGCCGGTCCGTTTCTAGTTTAATAAATAGGAATGCCTCGGCCGATCGAAATCCTTTTCGAGCTCGAAGCCGCCGGCGACGTTACATCGTATACCTACACGCGTTACAGCGACAGCTTTAAAATTAACCTGTCGATTTGTCTTGTGCATTGCAGACGCGACGGTGGTGAGGATCGGCGCCGATCGAGAGCCCGGCGGCTGATGGGAGCCCGGCGATCGTCGCCCGAGTGTCGTCCGGCGCGTCCCACGTCCGGCTGAGCCCCCGCGGGAGCCAGTGCGAGAGGAGAGCTCGCCCACCGCCACGAGCCAGGAGAGAGGACAGGAAACCGCGCTACAGAGGTAGGACGCGGGACCGGCAACCCGTATTTTTTTTCAACGCGCCTTTATGACGCGCTGCTCGTAGCCCTCGCTTTACACTCTTTACGCTCATTACCCGTAACGATATTTTCGTCACGAGTCGACTAATGTTAAAGCTCGAGCTTGAACGCTGAAAAAATTGATTCAATTTCATCGGAATGTTTTACAGTAAAATATGTAGTTAAAAACGCAGTTTAACAGCAGGATAAATAATGTGAGATCAAAATGTACAATAAGGTCGAAAAGTCAAATAACTCTATGTTTTAAGTATTATTCCAAATGCAGATCAATTTAATATCCATATCTTTTATTGCGTAAATATTTTATCGGATTTTATCTAATGGTAAGTTAACAATTTTTACATTTACCATTTTTAAACGTACTTAAGCGTAAAGTGCATCGCTTTTCTAGTAAAAAAAAAAGTGGACGAACGACGTCAGAGAAAGTTTCAATGTGTGAAAGCACATCGCTGACTGGTACAAAAATAAACTATTGTTACAAGTGGCACTTTGTTGATTGGTATCGCATTGGGCTTCTAAAACGAGGTGCGCGATCGTAATCTCCAGGTATTCAGTAAAATCGCCACCATGACGCCGCTGACGTAGATATCCTATTGTATTTCCGACTTCTCACTTGTTTTAAAAAAAAAAGTGTCTCTTGTACGCTCTAAATCCAAACGAGCCAAGTTAATAGTCGTCGCAGACGTGTTATATTAATTGGTGCTTCGTTACCCGAAAACTGGGTTCCGCATAAAAAAAAGTCTGTTTAAACTTTTGCGTATTTTACTGCACGCGATTTTAAAATGTTTCGCAATTTTTTTCGCCGTGCAATTAATTAAACCGTTTCGTGCTCATAACGAGACTTCACGAATATTGAAGTGAAACATGTACTGGCGAGCAAAGCGGAAATTCATCTGATCGTCGGTATAGTTATATTTTGCGGAGAATCTCAATTCGGGAAGCGAAGTATGAAAAGTTTTTCTTTTTACTTAAAGTAGCACAAACGAGTGTTCGGCATAGTTTTACTTCCGTACATAAAATCCGACATCAAAGTTATTTAAACAACTTTGTAAATGTAAGTTCATATTATAACAACTATTTCACTTATTTACGGGTTTTCCCCCAAGTAAAATGAATCCCCGCGCATTGAAATAAAATGAAAAAAACTCATGACTTTGCAAAACTGTCTTTTGATGAATCTTTATTTGTAATATCAAACTTTCGCTTTCCAATTTTTTTGTTTAGTTCATAAAATAGATCTTTTCAAACTACATCATTACCCACACAATCGAATGTTACTTAAGAACGTTAAGAATTTTTTTTCTACAACATACTTCTCTCGGTGAAGATCCGCTCCGCGAAAAAAAGAATGACGAACGCGACAATAAAAGAGATAACAAACGAAAAGATAAGTAGTAAGAGTAAATAAGCGAATGGGTGCTTGTTTGCAGGTGAAATGGGCGCGGGAATGGGCAGAAGCGGCACCGGGGGCGGAAGTCTGCTGGAAGCTCTGCCAACTGGCGCCCCGCTGCACGTGGCGATGCTGGGCTTGGACAGCGCCGGCAAGACGACGGCCCTCTACCGGCTCAAGTTCGACCAGTACATCAACACAGTGCCCACCATCGGCTTCAATTGCGAGAGGATCCGCGGCAGCATCGGCAAGGCCAAGGGTGAGTCGCGCATATGCACGTAGACCCCGCATTCCCCGCGCGCTCCACGTCGATTCGCGCTTTCGCCGATGTGGTGGTGTCGATCGAATGATCCACCAAACTGCCGAAGGCAGAAATGGGAAATACCACTGATGACGCAAAATTAAAAATCAGCTGAGAGGGTTATTATGACACGCGGTGTGTGACTTTCTACTTTTGATACACGATTTTTCTAGTTAAGGACGTAGATTCTTGATTTTTCTTTCAGGTTTTAATAGCGACTCGTAATTACTTTGACGACTCTGTTTTCGAAGAAAATGTCGATTCCGCCTAGTGTAATTGACTTGCTGGATGGGTATTTATTTACGTAATGATTTCGTTTGCGCGTTAAAGTGATGTTGCTAATGGCGATAGGGATATACATTTCATCGATAATTATTTAAATAAAATTGTAATTTGAAGCAGTCAATGTTTGAGTATAAATGTTGAATAAAGGAAAAGCAAATATCAATTTTTGATAATAAATATAACAGCATGTGTATTTTGTTGAAAGCTCGTACCTTGTAACTGCAATATTTAATTTAAAATTATATTTTTCAACGAGCTCGACTAACTTAATAAAATATTGACGTAGAATACCGAATGTTTAACGTTTTTCATCTATAGATATTGTATACGACTGCAAAAACTAATGCGCACTCACTTTGTTGCAAAGAATATTCATCTAAAAAATGTAATTGAATTAAGCTTACTCTATCGATTTTGTAAGTTAATTTAAAATTCCTGCTGACTTAAAGTAGGCATTCCGTGCTTTTATATAAGATCATTACAAAGAAAAGTTTTATCTAAATCATTTTTTTAGTTTGAACGGCAAAAGAATCGCTAAAATTACTTTCCGCGTTAAAATCTCGATTGCTTTATGTAAAATAATCTCTAAATAATCGGCTTACGTAGGAGTGTGAACAGTTCGACCAGAGATGCTGCCTGAGATTTCTTTCACGCGCAGCCTCGAAAAGATGAGTCAGTATTTTACCGTCGTTCCGATGGCTTATCAGTTTCTTCGATTTCTCAGTAAAATGGTCTTACTAATACGCTGTAACGCCTCCAAAAAGTTAGGACCAATGGTTCGAATTGTTTTTATAACTTTTAAAATCTTTTATACGATTAATCTTCTACTTGCCTAATTTTCTACTTTGTTTGAGTCCAGTTCCGTCAATTGTGCTCAAAGAGGACATCGTAAAAAAACTTGATCGCGCGTCGCTTAAATTAATTCCTAACCGTCATTAAGCAATTTACTAAAAAAAAATTACACGTGAATTTTCATACTAATTAAGTTGCCTTTAATTATTTCGTCCTCTGAATGCAAGTAGGCTTATAGGTATTCAAATTGTTACATACTTGGAACTACTTTACTGCGGGTACTATTAGCATCGTTTAATAACTGAAGCTCATAAAATATTCTTCGAAGAAAAAAGTTTTCGATGTATTGGGGGTTATTGAATTATTGAGTATACCTCGGTTAACAATTCATTCTTTCAATAAATTCCCAAGAGCCAAAGAACGGTCAATATATACTCATCTATAAAATTATTTTCTCTTACGTCAACCTACTTTAAATTTGCAAACCAATCGCGCGCCGCGCAAACCTGGAAAAATCGACCGATAAAATTCGCGATTTGCATCGCGAGCAGAGATTGCGCCGAGCGATCGGGGCCGCGTCCTCGTCTTCAAGAAAAGGAAAACGCAAGAGTTTTCGGCGCCGCCGCGGGGAGTTCAGCGCGGGGTCGAGCAGGCGCGCGTAAAATCGCGCATCTCCTTACGTGCCGGCACTCCGGTGCTAGACTCGGTGCGTTTCGGCGCGGAATATAAGCTGCGGACGTGTGCGCGGCACCTTTTTTTTCGCCCGCGGATGCGGAAGAATTTCCCTTTAAATTAGCGTAACGGTACGGCGAGAATCTCGTTTGCGTGTCTGCTTGCATGCGCCGCGCGCAGCACGATCGTAGCGGCTACGGGCAGCGCCGATGGATCTCTCTCGAACTGCGGACAAATGCCATTATTCAGCGGTTGATGCTATGGGATTATTGAGAAACGCTAGGCTGGAGACGCGACGGTCGGAGCCGCAGATTTTTCTTTTAGTTTCGGTAACTCGAAGCGGAAGCGAGGGAGCTAAGGCTAATTGCTCGGAATGAGAGATTAACATGTGTTAAACTCTTTGTTATTTTTTTTCTCTGTGATAATTGAAGGTTGCGAGGGGAGCGTAAAAGAAGACGTAACTGCATTTTACGTACTACTGTGCCTTGGAAATTTATGTAGAACAACGCATTTTTTTATCTACAGTCACCGACATTGTAATGCCACACCTTTTTAAAAAATTTAATCCGAGAGAGTACGTAAATAAGCGAAATACCGAAGTATGTTTCGTCAAATTATAAAAATTAATAAAATGTCCTATAAATACTTATAACAGTATCGCGGGGGATTACGTACGTAAAGCACCGAGATGGATAATTCTCTGTGCATCGAGACGAAAGGGCACTTAGCTTGGGAGTTGCCATAGCGCGCGTGCTCGCTCCCACGCACATATACTCACACAGAGAATCCGACGTTGGTAAAGCACAAACTTATTCCTGTCGATCTGGTTCTTTCAGGCGTGAACTTCCTGGTGTGGGACGTGGGCGGTCAGGAGAAGCTGCGCCCCCTTTGGAAGTCGTACACGAGGTGCACGGACGGCATCATCTTCGTCGTCGACTCGTGCGACACGGAGCGACTCGAGGAGGCCAAGATGGAGCTGACGAGGACGGCGAGGAGCCCCGACAATGCGGGCGTTCCCATACTCATACTCGCCAACAAGCAAGACCTGCCCGGTGCGTTTGTATTGATATTAACCGCCTGCACCCCTCGCTTACGTACGCGCACAATGAGCGATGGGGGGTAGGGAGGCGACATATGGCCCCGGGCCGTGATCGATGCGAGCCACTTGTTGAGGCGCGTGCGCTCGCGCTTTCGGCCCGATCCGTGAATTATTCCGGCTGACGTAACGAGGCGCTCGGGGAGGCTGCAAGTCGCTGTACGCCCGCCAAAGCGGCCGGCTCCCCTCCCTCCCCTGCGAGTGATTTACTCGCGCTCGACCCTCGCTCGATGACCAAGTGCTTTTCACGACGAGTTTTCAATTGGGTTCTCGTCCAATTAGCCTTGGCTATCTAGCCGTTTGACCCACTTCCTAGACGAGTATCTGCTGATCGCTTTAGTTCCGTCGGATATTGCGCCTGCACGCTAAGCTCACTTCATTTTGCGCGGCAAGTCGTTTCCTCGTCACTTCGAAACGCGCGGCTTTTCGAAAACCACTGCAATTTTCGACGCGGTCGCGCCGCAGCGTCCGGTTAACGGATTCTGTACGCGGCGATGTTCGCTCTCGAGGCTGCGTCACGCAGTCCGTTGGGAAATTCTCCGTCTCTTAAATTCGGCGATTGAGAAAAACCAGTTAACACGCGCGTTTACGTGTGTACTTTTTCGTTTCCCAATTTAGAATGATGGACGTGTGAAGCTGCCATGAAAATTCATTCGACTATGAGAATTTTAAAACGTAACTTTTAAAGTAGGTTGATCCAGAATTCGGGCAGACGTGAAAGGCGCGCCGGGTTACAGGATTCCTGATATCACACGAAAAAGTGTGTTTTGTTACATTTACATAAGGCGCTTGCGCAACGGCCCAAATTGCCAAGCTTCGAATTTTTATTTTAGCTAAATAAAAAACGCGCGTGACGAAGTGACGAAATGTTCCATTGTTAACGCACTCGAATTTCTTGCATAAGCAAATAAGCCTCTTTCGACTTTAACACACGTTTGATTACGGACAGTGTTTTTATTCTCATAGAAGCTCATTCGTTTCCGTAAAGTCTTTTTTTTTTGTATTCACAATAAAGTAGATTATGACTACCAATTTATTTCGAGAGATAAATTCTTAAAACGACTTTTTAATTTGGCGCTGGTGCAGCAGCAGCTTCGTCTGCAGAGATGACATCATGATATTACGCCTGACAGTCGAGTGTCGCTGCAACAGCCGCTTCACCGTATTGCTTTTTAGATTTTCTCATTAACTGATAAAGAAATTATTTTTAAAACTGTTATACTTCAGTTTAATATTAATTGAATGTCAACTTTTTAAAATTATTACAGTAATTCTTATCAGAAGAGACGGAAAAAAAATAATACAAATCGTTTCGCAGCATCAAGCCGCAGTTTCTATAACTCAACGTTTTTTCAGGTGCCAAGGAGGTGGAGGAGCTGGAGAAGCAGCTGGGCGTGCTGGAGCTGTCGTCGATGCCGGGCAGCGCGTGCATCAGGGTGCAGCCGGCGTGCGCGATAACCGGCGAGGGCCTGCACGAGGGCCTGGACAGCCTATACCAGCTGATCCTGAAGCGGCGCAAGCTCGCCAAGCTGAACCGCAAGCGGGCGAGGTAGGCCAGGGCCTCCGAGGACTGCGCCTGCGTATTTTGACACTGCTCGAGGCCCGGCCAGGCCCAACGACGCGTCCTCTGCGACGAGGAGGACGAGAGCGACGCCGAGGCCGCCCAGTGAGCCTCGGCCGAGCGAAAGGCGCCGCCGGAGAGCGGAGGCCTCCTTTGCGTCGCCGCTCCTATACGTGCGAGCGCGCCGTCCTCGCAAGTGTGCCACTGGGCTCCTTCGATTCGAGAGCGACCCGGGAGCACCGTTTTTCTGAGAGGACGAGCCGAGCTCTCGCTCGCGCACCTTTGCTGCGGAACTCCCCCTCGCGCCGGGGGAGTCGACACGCGATCCGCGCACTTTTCTTTCGAGGGTTTTGTTATACTTTTCTTGCGCGCGAGAGCTCGGGGAGCTGCGAAACGTTGGTTTTTTCTTTTGCACTCCTGCGCGCGCGGGAGAGCGGGGAGAAAGGAGTGTACAGTATAAGAATGTCGATATCATAGTCGTAAATGATTTTATTTTCTAGTCTACGAAGCGCTACATCGAAGAATTCGCGAGAGAGGATTTTTCTCGGCTTTTCCTCGCGACCGAGGGGAGGCGCCGCTGGTTTCGTACGCGCGACGCGTCGACTTTATTTTTCGTTTTATTCCTGTTGTCGCAAATATACCCGCAAGTGTGTGTGCGCGCGAATGAAGAGGCGAGCCGACCTTGTGCGTGATGGGCTAGCCCTATCGCACGCACTTGCCTCGAATAAAACTCCCACGTCGGTACCTTCGATAATCCAGTGAAGTTACTTTATTTACGGTATTACTCGTCTTGCTTGTCCATGATGACGGGGGAGGTGAAACAAAAGTACCAACGACAATAAAGTGCGAACTTCGTTTTGTTATTAATGTTATTTATTTCTCATTTTTGGACTTCCTGCTTGAATTTCTGGATGTTTTTTTTGGTACATCGTTATTCTACACATTTTGGAAACGAATTTTTTAACAAGACGTGGATTATTGCGTACTTCAACGGGAACGATTTCGTATCTGTGAAGCGACAAAAAGAATTGTATATTGTATAACGACTGATGCTTGATGAATTGCAATCTAATAGGGCAAGTGCACTGAGCTAGTCGACCGAAGAATCATTTTTAAGGTGATGCATCTATTTCAATTGTATGGATATTTATATTTTTTTCAAAAGATCATTTCAAGATCGTCTCGTTACGCATTAGTGACTAGGCATGTGTAATGACCTTTCTGTTAAAAATACAAATATCGATAAAGCGTACTCACACTGGACTCATCAGTTCGGACTCATTTTGCGCTGCTTAACAACTGGTGCGCGAGAAACTTCGTGTAATGTGTGTATGTAAAATCTGATCGTTTTATTATGGCTTTAGATTAAGGAAAAGTCGCTACTGTTTAGACAAATTCACGTTGGGAACGATTGGGAGATAAATATACCAAATGTAGTGCCGGCATTGTGAGTAACGATGAAAAGGAGAACGAGAAAAAACCCTGTAGGAGTTTTATGTACGTGCCTAATTATCATAAAATATAGCTCTTCCGCTGTGTAGTTTTAACATAAATAAATAAAAGTGTAACAAAAGATAAAAGTAAAAGGGGCGCTACTCGCCGAAGTATAATGAATAAAAGGTGTGACAAGTAATAATGGAAACGCGTCTGACCCTCCCTTCCATTTCGCGTTTTGTAGGTGTAGCGTTAAAATATCGATTAATAAAAGTCGTTGTTGTTTGTTTTGTACCTCGTTTTTCGAGAGTCATTCGAAATTCTATCGTGCACATCCTGTTTCGCACTTTATGTATACATACTGCTATTATATACACTTATACAAAATATGTATAGTAATATATATTCGTGTACTTGCCCTTGTTGTGTTTTATTGCCCTTGTTGCTGTATTTCGACATTTTATTGTAAAGAAGAGTATATGAGAAAGACATAATGTACATAGATGTGTAGACTATAAGCGAATAACGATTACCGATGTGTACTGTAAGGGTAAATGATCCCTTCACGACTCGTCGTTTGGGTCATTTTATATAAAACGTTTTTTAAACTATAAGTCAGCCTAATATGTAAGAACGAAAATAAGCAACAAATTTTAGCGACGTATCGTCGGTGACAATTGTAAACGGTATCGTAACCCAAGTAGACGTTCCTCAATTTTCAATGTATCGAAAGTCCTTGGCAAATCATTGACGTACCGAATCATATTTTAATCTGGGGGCGTGATTGACACCGCTTGTAGAAAGCATCGATTCTTATTGATTAATTTGAATGATTTCGTCGTAACAGTTTGTCATATTGTTCATTTTGAACTACTCGTAACATTAGTCTTGCCTATCAACTCCTTAGTCCTTTTTTGTAATAAACATATTACAGAGTCGTTTTTTACAGTCAAATAAAAGAGCTATTTCTTAAATGAATCTTTAATGCTTGAATACCAATAATAATGATAATAATATTAATAATAATAATATTAATAATAATAATATTAATTAATAATAATTAGGAAAGACTATTTGCAGAGAAGAATTGTTCCTTTTGACTGCTACTTATCTACTTTCATACTGAAAATTACCTTCCACTTTGTAATAAGATCAATTTTTACTTATTTTTGCATCTAGAAAATACATTTAAAAAGTTTGTGATTGTATGACCTTTTAAATAATAATAGCAGTACACCAATTCTTGTATAATGTAATAAAGGTACCTATTATATAGATGCGTGACCCTTGGGCTACTTTTAATCAGTAGCTATGATAAATGTAAGGATATCACTTGCAACGATGATCAATTTTGACGAAAGTTGGCGTATTTCGGCTTAACAGATATCACTTAAGTAACGCGGCCAAATCGCTTTTTTTACTGTAAAATATAAAACAAAAATAAAACAAAGTGGATGAAGATGAAGTACTTTATTACAATATTTGCATGATGATAGAAGTAAAAAGTCACGGCTGCTCAGCGCACGCACGCGTAATCACTGTATTGTAACTTCGCTATCTACATATATCATCATTAAATCATTGTTACTTTCTAAACGGAGTTTATTTATTCTATTCTTCCCCTCTTTAACTTATATCCTCGCTATTCATACGCTCGCAATTTGAGGACTTCCTTTTGGACCTCGTCACAATTTTAAGACTAACGCGATTATTCACTTTGCATACAAATATGGTACACTTTGTCAGTTGCGAGATTCATTCAATGTGTTGAAACGGTAAACAATTTATTTAAAAACATTGATAATCTTAAAAATGTTAAAGATATAGTTGTACCATATAGGTAGTAATATTATTTATATTTTTTTTATTTTTAATTATATACTGTGTGTAAATTTAAAAGTTCAAATACGAGCGATAATAATTTATTAATTAATATTTTGCTCAAGAAATTTTAAATATGACGCATGCGAGATGCTGCCTGTCAATTATTCGGTCATTTCCGTTTCTTTGATTAAGTAATTACTTAATTAAGTAAAACGGATGTGATCCGCGAAACTAAAATACTGAATGATTTTATCGGCCACGGTACTTTAGTACATACAACAAGTACAGTCAAGTGTGATGGCAGCACTATCCAATAAACTTCCATTATCATTATTTCTTCTTGTTATATTTTAAAAAAAGAAAAAAAGTAATTTTTTTAACTAAGAATATTTATTTTTTTAATTAAAAAAAAATATCTTTTTTTTTTAATCTTTGGAAATTTACCCAATTTTTTAAGGCATGCAATAAAGATCTAGACTAATAAAAAAATTTTGAGTTATAGGTCCCATGGTGTAATGGTTAGCACTCTGGACTTTGAATCCAGCGATCCGAGTTCAAATCTCGGTGGGACCTTGTTTTTTCCTTTTTTCCTTCCGTCATGGATTCATTCATTTTTCCTCTTGCTATATAGAAACAAGCGCGTGTGTTTGTAAATATGACGTGAGGTTGTAAGAGCTGCTCCGAAATTTTGCTGCTTTCATTGGTTCGCGCTGCTGGCCAACCTAACCTCAAAGACTTCGTGAAATTTTTTCCTTTTTTGTTAATTTTAAGTTTTAAAAAATGAACGAAGGCGAAGTTTTAATAATTAAAAGCAACTGTGATGTACCTGAAGGAAGTGAAAAGTCAAATATGACCTCCGTTAATTGTGAAAAAACTGAAGTTGCAGAAGAATGTGTGACCACATCTACTTCTCAAAGCGAAGAAGTAGATAAAAACAGTGAAAATGTTACTAATGACGATAAAGTGGAAAAAAAAGAGGAGGAAAATGTGCTAGTTGTGAAAGCAAAACCAGTAAGAAAAATTTACAAAGCTCCCGTGAGGGTCAATAAAATTCCACCAGAAATATTAAACGATCCCTCTCTCAATGAGGCTATTTCTGTGCTTCCGTCTAATTACAATTTTGAGATTCACAAAACAATTTGGAGGATACGAGAAGTGAAAGCAAAAAGAGTTGCATTACAAATGCCGGAAGGTCTTCTAATGTTTGCTTGCACAATATGCGACATCATAGAGACCTTTACAGAAGCTGATACTATTATCATGGGTGATGTTACTTACGGTATGATATCCTGTATTATTGATTAAATAAACATTCATTAAATAATTTTATTTAACTATATGATTTTTGGACTCTCCAGACACTTTTTAATTTTAGTAATTATTGTAATTTTAGGTGCATGTTGCGTTGACGATTATTCTGCAAAAGCTGTAGGAGCAGATTTGTTAATTCACTATGGTCATTCTTGCTTAGTTCCTATTGACAAAACCAGTGGCATTAAATTATTATACATTTTTGTGGATATTAAAATTGACACAGCACATTGCATAGATACGTTAAAATATAATTTTCCTGTTACAACACGACTGGGTCTTGTTAGTACAATTCAATTTGCAAGTACTTTACAAGTAGTAGCAACACAGTTAAGAAAAGATGGATATAGTGTTACAATACCGCAAAGTAAACCCCTCAGTCCTGGAGAGGTATTTGACTTATTTTTTAAATATGAAATTTGATTGGTTCAGATATTAATTTTTTCTCTGATAGATTTTAGGTTGCACAGCGCCTCGAATGATAGATATTGATGTAATATTGTATCTTGGAGATGGCAGATTTCACCTAGAAGCAGCTATGATAGCAAATCCTACATTGAAGGCTTATCGATATGATCCATATGAAAAGAAAATTACTATTGAAAAATATGATCATCAACAAATGCTGAAAAATAGAAAAGCTGCAATTGAAAAAGCAAAAGATGCAAAAGTATTTGCACTTATATTTGGTACACTTGGGAGGCAAGGAAGTCCAACAGTTTTGAAAACCATAGAAGATAAAATAAAATCATTAAACAAAGAATACGTGAAGATTTTAACACCTGAAATATTTCCTGACAAATTAAAAAGTATGCAAGGAATCGATGCATTCATACAAGTATGACATTTTTTTCTTTTAAATTACGTTATCTATGAAATAATATTTATGATTCTCTTGTTTTTAAAAAAATTTTAGATTGCGTGTCCAAGATTAAGTATAGATTGGGGTACACAATTTGACAAACCCCTTCTAACACCATATGAAGCAGCAGTAGCTTTAAATATGGCATCCTGGGATGAAACTAAACCTTATCCAATGGATTATTATGCTAATACCAGCCTGGGAGCTTGGACTCCAAATCACAAACCGAGTGATTTAGATAAAAAAAGTGAATTTTGCTGTGGGAAATGCAAAGACGAAAATAATGCTGACAAGCCATGTAAATAATGTGAATAAAATATTAAGTTATATAATTTAATGAAAGTAATTTAATTCGTTAAATGGTATGTACATATTAAAGGTATATGAGAATACAAAAAAAGATGTATTTTGTGGAAAATATTTAATAAAACAATTTTCAAAAAATTTATGAAATTATATCTAAAACTAAATTTTGTATTCAATTATACTATCACATAAATATAATACATGTAAAGTAAAATGACATTTTTTACTGAAAATGTAAATAATTTTGTACAGCAATTACCTGCAATAAATAACGACAGGGTCGGCAAAGTAGAAATTATACAGAAAAGTGTTATCATTTTCATTATTTTTTGATACAGCTTTTATTATACCTTCTCTTCACTAACAAAATTTAATTTTAGGTTTTTTTCATGAACTTTTCTAAAAATTATTTAATTATTTCACCTATATATTTATACAATTACTTTAATATTATACTGTTTGTTATTTTTATTATTATTTCAGATCTCTAAGAGAATTAATTCATACCTATTATAAAATGCATGCTTCATGTGTAAGACATATACTCATAATAAAAACAAAATAAGTAGAGTTGGATAAGCCCTTTACTTCAACTTTCAATGACCGCCTATCCGAAGAAATCTTAAAAAAAATTCAGTTAAGTAAAGGGATGTTAGATGAGCGCAAATCGAAAAGAAGGTTGGATCGCCCTCGAGATTCAATGATATCGAATTGCGCCACTTGGTTGCCTGGAAACGAACCCGAAAGAAGGAATCGCATAATGTAACGATATAAATAGCATGAAAAATTCGAATAAATCAGCTAAAAAAGAAGTTTAGATCTTTTTTATATTGAAAATATAGTCTCTTTTCTTTTAATTTTAAACTTAAAATAATTTATATAAATCCTAAAGAAAATTTCTTGTCTGAAGGTGGTGCATACGGAAATACAGTTTTTCAACTACCGCAGCTGCATTTTAATGAAGAATTTTCCGCTACTTTGCTGATTCATCCGCATTTTCCGTACGATTTACGCGCTACCTTCCTTGGGGTCTGTTTATTGCAGGTAAGCACTGGATCGCGGATCGGTATCATTGGATTCCCAATTACCAGAACACGTGCGCGGCTCCTTATCGCACAGGGCGCAGGCCTTGCCCAGGCGAAACTAGTACCGCGTGCTCCGTATATACATAGCCCACGGACCATTGAACGCCGCGTGGGTATCGTGCGTCATACACGCCCACCTGTAGCCCGCGCTGAGCGTCACGCGCCGGCTCTGTTTACGCCGACTTTGCCATGCAATTTCCTCGGACCGTCGCCCTTCTTTCGCCGACGAGAGATTGAAAGAAGCAGTCCTTTAATGCATTTACTTTTTTTAGTTTTTTATTTTACAAATTAGCAAAACACGAATTGTAAGCATGAGAAATAGTGCATCACTTTTATGTATGTACTAATATAAAAATTGTAACATCGTACGTGACAGAAGTGATAACACAGGCAGTTAACTAAATGTCCGAGTAATAATGGAGATACTTACAGTCGATTAATACTTAATACTGAGAAGAAAGAGGATGTCGTTTTTTTCCTTTTTCGGATCACCCACAGAGGGGAGGTTCGGACGCGGGGGTGGCCTACATTTTTGACGCAACTCGCGATTAATGGTGCAGCGCGCTTTGTTCTCCCTTATCTCCTGTATATAACGAGACTGAATGTCACCGTGGTCCGCGCCCTTTGGACGCGATTAAGGTCTACCCTGGCCTTCGCTTAAGCATAAATATTTTTTTTTTTTATTGAAATAGGGTATTTTTCTTTTCGCAGATTTTGTGGAATAATAATTATAGAGATGAAATAGGAAGGCTCGTAGAATCTTGACAATCAGTTTATTTTCGATTAAAAAGTCAATTTTCATTCAATTTCAAAAATGTTTTAAAATTTTTTTTTAATGTTAAAGTGAAACAGCGATAAAAAATAAAAATTGCATTTTTATGCGCGACTAAAAATAACCTTATGAATAATCATGCAAATTCGTGATGGTTTCGATTTAAATTATTGCTCATCTGCCGGCAGAGTTGAGTAAACTGTACTTTAATTTAATTATTCATTGCTTCGCGCCATTCTTCGACATTTATAATGACACGCGTGCTTTCTGCCGCCATAATTCAGACGATCGAAGAAAAGATGAAAAGGAAAAGTATTAAACGCATATGATCCTCTCGTCGCTAGATGTACCAGCGAATCTTTCACGTCGCTTTGCTTCGCGCGTAAACGCCTTAATTATTCGGATCGAATCGTAGCGAAGCTTATTTTTTATTTTCAAAAAAATGAAGCTATTTCCGATCAGCTGATCTGGCGTTCGACCTCCCGGAAAGTCACGTCTCCCGCGTTCGTGGTGCGTCCCTCTCGCGAGCGTTATTTTTAGCGCGTCGTCCCGGAAGGAAAAGCGCGCACGGGGGCGGCGAAAACGGACCTCCTCGACATTCGGGGGGCAGCGCGCGCGCGAGCAACCCCCCTCCCGCGAGCGAGCGTTACATCGCGCTTTAAACGAGATCCTCTGCGGCGCGCGCAACCCTGCGGTCCAATCAATAATTCTTCTTATCAAATTTTCGCATCGATCGCGGTGGCTGCGAGCGTGGAGCCCGCATCGCTACACAGGACGGCGACTTATCGCTCGCCTCGTAAAAGGCAAGGCTGGGGGAATTTATTATTTCATTAAGGGCGTCGAGGGCAAAAGGGAGAATTGAGAAATTGTTGCCTTTGCCGGATGATTTTTACTCGCTCGCGAGGGGGAAGTCCTTTATCATTTGAGCGCAGCTTCCGAGAAGTGTAGGCTACTTTTCAGGGGTAGCAAACCAAGTGCATTGTGTCTGTATACAAATATGAGTATTGGTTTTGAATGATGAAAACTGGGTTTCGCTAAAGTGGCGAATTTGAAATTAACTAGTAAAAATTATTTTCTGGGTTTACTTTTATTACAAGTTTAATTTTTAATTAAACGAAAGACAATATTTCATTAAATCTGCAGATGTAAGATTGCCAACAATGACATTTAATTAATTTTATTTTATGAATGTACGTAATATAAAATTAATTAAAATCATTTTTACAAAATAAATATTAATTATTTTTGTGTTTTCATCGCTTTTTGAGAGAATATTACTTAATTAAATGCACTTTATTGGTTTCGAGAGGGTACACAGAACAATGTAAATATGCGTTTCAATATTTTTTAAAAATATTTTAAATTAAAAATGATTTTACCCTCATTTCTTTTACGTATACCGATATTTGCAGAAGTACATTAAAACTGGTTCTATTTATTTAACAAAATCCATGCAATAAATTTGAATCGTTTATAATTGTTCTAAGCGGTGTGCTCGAAATTTTAATAAAAAATTTAGCAATTAACTAGTTTCATTAAGCAAAAACGTTAATTTTAAACAATTCATTGTCTATATATAATAATATGAGAACACGCTCCTTTCAATCAAAATTCCACTGCAAATTCATATCCTCGTAGCAAGCACCTAATCAATCGCTCTGAAAAGAAACTTATTTCAATAATCTCCTGCAATCCGAGGAAAATGAGAAACGGAAAAAGGAATCTCTTATCTCCCGCCTACCAGTGCGTAAGAAAACATCGGTGCACCGTAGAAAAGAAATCTCCGCGCCCAGTATGTCCCCGATGCTTTCGCGTCCGCCACAAGGAGAAAAATAATAAAAAAAACGAAAAAAAAAAACAAGAAGCGAGATAAAATTTACGCGCACCGCCACCGGCCGTGGACGAGGAAGAGGAGTCGTCCCGGGAGAGGCGGTCGGCGCGGCAGCGCGTCCCCGCGACAATTAAGCGGCGCGCGCGCTCGACAGCGGGGGACGTGGCGCCGGCCGCACCCCCGCGCGTCACGGGGCCACCGCCGGCGTCGGCGGCGCCGCGACGCTCACGTCAGTAGCCGCTCGCTCCTCCGCTCAACAAGTGGCCCGCGCACCCCGCGCTCAGTCTCCGGCGAGCGCACGTGGAGAGCCGAATCCGCCGCGCCGCCCCCGCACCTCCCGGCGCCGCAATTATCAGCGGAGGCCGACCGATTTGGCGACCCGTCGCAAGCGCGCGCTCTAGTTTGCGGGCCGCGGCCGATCGCTCACCTCGCGCCGGTCGCATGAGGAGGAGGCGCGACTGACTGCAGTTCCTGGGAAGAAGGACGAGCGGATCGTCGGTGAGTTTGCGATACTCTTTTATATTTAAATTTTTCGTATATGACGGCGGGGAGAGTTAACATTTTTGCAATATATTTTGCGGATTCGCTTGAAAGAGGACAAATTTCACGGGGTGAAATTATTAAATCTTCTGTTCTTATGAACTTTTAAATCCCCTATTTTTGTTATGTCTTAAGTTCCTTTAAATACAAATTATTTCTTATACATAAAGAATGTTCACTTTTTTCGAAAAACAATGCATTTTTCGGGGTGACGCCTGTTATGTATAATAATACAATATTTGAGATTTCACATTGTTTAAACAATTTTTCCTGCATCTATTTTTATGATGATTTGATTCGTATTCCAGTGGTAAAGGAGTTTCGGTATAATAACTATAATAATAGATTACTTTAAATGATGATGGGCCTCGATGAATAATATGTACACTGTGATTAATATCTAGTGTAACGTTTCAGCAATAAGTTCTGGCTCCACAATATTTAAAATATGGACTGCTGTTCGTTGCAAATTGTCTTTGTTGCCTTTATAAGCGGACATTTGATATTTGCCTATTGATTAAAAAATGAAAAATGATAAAATTGTAAAATATACCTGTATAATAATAATAATTTCTATCGATTGGCTATATGTGCGTAGCAATTATTTCTGTTAAAACTTGACAGGATTTGTATGCATGTCAAAATTCGTTAATCAATAGGAGATACACAATCAGCGATTCCAAAAATTTGTTAAACCACCAGAAGCTCGCAGCTTTTGAATTTACGTTTGTAAAGCAAATTCAACTGAGGATAAATCAAATTCTCACTCAACTCGAACTGCTAATTGGATCACCGATTCACGTTCTGTGATCAACTCTCCATTACACTTTCATTTTACATTGGTAATTTACTTTAAAAAACGAATGCGACCCACCGACGACATTGTTAAACTACTCCAATCGCTTATCAACGTTTTATAAAAGAGACGATGTGTCGCCTCCTGTATCGCGTTAAAAATAAAAATTCGCACCCACCCGCAGGACGCTGTCAGTCTCCCGCGCGCATTAATTCACGCATTCGCGACGTTATCGCGTTAGTTCCCCGCGACTAGGCCGTCACGTAAAAAGCGCGAAAAGCCTCGAGCGCGCGAGCTGCAATTTGCCTTATCCAATTACTTCGGGAGTATTGGCTCGGGATTAGTAAGTGCGCGTCGCCGTGGATACGGGCCCCCGCGGGCTGCCGCCGCGTACGCTCCTCGCAGTAGTGCTCCAGTTATTTCCGGTCCGATTCGCCCGCGGAGGACTCGGCGCGCCGGTTTTTACGCGAGTCGCTCGTTAATGTCTAAATAATTTGAAGCAGGGATCGATCGCTCCGCAGGTGAAGGGGCAGGAGGATGGTAGGGGACGAGCTGGAGGCGGCCGCCGGGTCGAGGCGCCGGACGAAGAGGCTGCAGGAGCAGCAGCAGCAGGAGCAACAGCAGCGCCGGCAGCGCGCTGCCAGGGCGTCGGCCAAGGCCGCCACCAGGATCGCCAGCGCCAGGGACAGGACGCTGAGGAGGCTCGAGAGCAACGAGCGCGAGAGGATGAGGATGCACGACCTCAACGATGCGTTTCAGGTGGGTCTCGCGCCGATTTTTTTTACGGGTAATTACCCGAAATTGTGCTATATTTTTCGTCTAAATATCGTGAATATTTGTAACTAAGAGATTGAAATTTTTATTTTTTTATTAACGCAACATTTTTCATAAACAATAAAGGTTAATTTATACTTTAGATTGGGAGTAAAAATTATAAATCGATAGGTATCAATTTTATTCACTGAAGGCGAGGTACCGCAGAATTTACGAGAAAATATTGACCAAGGAGTTTACACGAGAAATATTGCCCTTTTTCAGAGAATTACCCTCTAAGATCGTGTGTGGTTGTTGATAAAACATCTGCAAAAATTACTGCAGGTTTTGGCCCAAAGAAATTTGCATAGTACCATTTTCTGCAGATAATCCTGCAGAAATACTGCACAACAATTTTGTGAAAATTTCTACTGAATTAATTTTTTGTAAACATTTCAATGAAACATTCTGCAATCCTTTTTGTCCAAAGTAGTTCTGAATGACTTGCGTTATTATAGCCTTTGTTGTTATATCTATGTATTATTGGCGAATAATTTAAAAATCCTTTGTTTTCAGTACTTATTATGTAAACTTCCAATTCAACATTTTTCATAATAATGGTTTGAATTAATTGATAACTAGCAGCGATTCAATTTTTCAATGTTGTTAAAAGTTTAACAAAAATATTTAATTAAAAGTATATAATCACATTTGCTGAAATGTAATTTTAAAAAGGCATCAATTTGAAAACAAAAACATTTTTTTAAGTAGATTCAGACGAGTACAGTGAGACACTCGCTTTGACCCAAAATTTTAAAAGACAATTTCTATCCTACTAGTTTATCATCAAATTTAGTGTGTTTCAATTAAACGTATAAATCTTTTGTTAATACGTTGTATGAGCAACGTAAAAAAACGTCCTATTTAAAAAAAATTGATTTGATCCCTTGCTCGAATAGTTGTTGTTTTTTCTGTATAATATAAATTAAGCTCAATTAAGGAAGCTTTTAATTTTCCTTCATTCACTTGAACCGCGCTGAAAACGTCGGTAAAATATGATACCTCCCGTATACAAAAATAGCGCAAAAATGATCGCCTCCGAGTAGTTGAAATCAAACGGAAGGCGTAGAAAAATAAAGAAATAAAGAAGTGAAACCATTGAAAATGCATACTCTTCGCCAATCCGATTCGCCTCCCGGGAGCTCGAGTGAATTTTCCTGTTCGCCGGGCGACGACTCACTCTCCAAACAATGAGATGAAATCGCCCCGGCGTGGGGGGTGGAAAGAATAGAGGAAAAAGAAGAATAGAGAGAGAGGGGGAGAGAGCAATAAGGTGGGCGGACTGTTGTTGCAGTCGCTGCGCGAGGTGATCCCTCACGTGTCGCGGGAGCGCCGGCTCTCCAAGATCGAGACGCTGACCCTCGCGAAGAACTACATCGTCGCGCTCACCGACGTCATATGCTCGATGAGGCAGGACGAGGCGGCGGCCGGCCAGCAGCGCGAGTCCATCGGCGGCGACGGAGGCCGACGGGACGTCGTCCACCAGGACGCCGGCGGAATCTTCGTCCACGGTATGAATTCTTTTGCTGCTAATTCCATCGCTTGTTTTTCGCGCATTTATTCTGCCCCGTTTCTCGAGAGCAATGCCTTATTTATATAAGTACTGCTATAATGTTAATAAGGTATTGGGCAACTATAGGAGGGAAAATTGACTTGAGATAAGTGCGCGGAGCCAGCTCTTATGAGCCTGAAAAAGCCCTACTTCGCCGTATTTTTTATACATACTTTGTAACTCTTAATTAGTAATTTTTCACTATGAATTAATTTTAAAGAGTTTTTCTTTTATGTATAAAACAGGAAAGAGGAAGCGTAAATAAAAATTTAGATTTTATTTTGGACAACAAAATTATTGAAAAAACTATTCCCTTTATAATTATCTGTTTAGAAAAGAGTCTTCTTAGGCACAGTTTATTACAATAAAATTTTTGTTATCGTTAACAACAAATTTTGAATGAAGGGAATTGAAGCGCTAGCGATAAGCAAATACACTAGAATAAATCACGGAAATTTTGATCATACATAATTGAGTGCGGTGACTTCTCCTCGTCATCCCTTGACAGAAAAATCAATAGTCTCTTGAAAATTTGGGTCACATCTAATTTTTTCGTGCATTAAAATTAAGAGTTAAATTTGCAACGCATTCAATTAAATTGAATTAAACGTTTAAACGCATTAAAAATCTGAGTAAACCGCGAGCTCGTGAAATATTTAGTTTGATGAGCTTATGATCTCAATCGAATATTTGACTAGCAAGACGAACGTAAATGTTGTTTCAACATAACTCAAAGGCTTATACAAATGTCAGAAATTTCACGTTTCGGTATGCCGGCAATGCATCCTCGCGCACATACAAATGCGCGTCCCGCGTCATCTCGTGCATCGCTTTTATCGATTTTTCTTTAAGCCTATCCATCCTTGAAGTAACATGTTCAAGATTCAAAATGAGAGAACTTCGTGAAAAACGAAAATGAGATTCATGTGGAATAATGTGGAAATATGGAAATGAATGATAAAAATGTCTGTCTAATAATAAACCGATAAGTTGCTTTTTCCCCGTGAAATACTGCCTAGATGTATTACCCGGAATTGAAGAAATTCAATCAGTTCCATTGCCGCGTAAAATGGGAATGATCAGACGGTCCACCTGATTCTGCCTATTGTACAGGCACCCGTCGCGTCATTTGAAAATCTATTGATGAAACGAATTCGAAAAGTCCATCTTCGTCTCTTGCGTAATAAATTGCGCGTAATCCGTACCCATACGCGTAATCCGTACGCATATGTTTTACATTAACTACCAAATATTTGATATTCTTTATATTTTTATGTACATTCGTTTTTCAAAGCCAATTCCGGTTAGTTCCAATCAGACATTGCATTCATGGAAGTTATATTTTATCGCTTAAAATGTAAATCGAGTACAATTTAGTTTATTATTATTTATTTTTATTAGTTGAGTGTAACAATTTTCAACGATTCATTGCAAACAAATATTTAAAAAAATGATTGAAAAAAAAAATTTAACTCTAATAAAATTATTTCTATACCAAAAGGGAATTATTTCATTCAATTAAATTAATTAAGACTGTAATTATGTAGACTGTAAATAGGTCCTTTCATTTCTACAGGCCAGGTAAATTAAATTTATTATTTGTCATAATTAATTTTCTCTTACTTGTATTTTCAGTAAAATCAAAATTAAAATGATTTCAATTGCTGTTTTCAATTTTGCCATTGTAATAATTACTTGTGTTAATAATATATTTAATAATAATTTCAATAATGTCCTTTATTTAATAATGGAATAACTTCTAAATTGTTATTTATTTTATGTGGAATAAGCTTCAGATCACGTTAGTTATTATTTTACAGAAAATACCTCAATCATGTCCTTCAATTTCCCGAAAGGTACTAATAATATTAACTCAGCAATATAAGTAATTCCATAACTTTCCTAGTTTTACGGCCGCAACGTCATTCGCGCGTTAAAGCTAAAAAAATTTACATATTTTTACTTTTTATTCGTTGTCTAAATTCGGAGAAATAATTTCTTTACGTTATGTAAGAAACTTATCAATTAAAGAAATGTTTTGCGTCTTTAAAACAAAGCCGCACAGGTGTTTACAATTTTTTTAATTTCAGATAACGTCAATACGCCGACCTGTTCAAGATCTTCCAGTCCGTCGAGATACGGAATGTTGAGCAACGAGGTCGATTCCACGTGGGACAGCGACTCAATGTCAAGCTTCGGCACGGGACTTTGAGAACTTCATTAAGTCCAATAACTGGAAAATATTATTTTTTTATGCGTAGGAAATGCAGATTATAGAAAGCGCGGAATTACCCACTTCTCCTTGCGTTTATTCTAAGATACTAACACCAAAGAATCCGTTAATATTGTAAAGTTGTTGCAAGTGGGAATTGCGGGTGATAAAAGTGGACTGACTTATTATTTCTGTAAAATAAGTTACTTTCATTTATTTATTTCATTATAAATATTTGTATTTTTTAATAATTTTTCCTACATTTTCAATCGCGTAAATTATAAAAATCAAGATAGCGCCATTAATTTCATCTAAAAAGTTCATATACATTTTTTATACATAATTTATTTTAATTTATATAGTAGCTTATTTTGTTTTTTAAAAAGTATTTATAATTTTAATTCGTTTTTTAGTAACTTTTTTTAATTAAGGATTTTCAATCTCTTTGAAGAGCTTTAACTTCCTTAGACTCATGTGATGCTATTAATATTAATAACAAAGTATACTAATGCATATTTCCGGCAAGGAAAAGATTACGGCCAAAACTTTTAACCAAGTTCAGATACTTGGTAGAATATCTTATAAGCTATCACTAGACAAGTGATAGAGATAAATTATAAACAAATATAATATATACCAGCATAACATAAAAAAATTTATGTATAAATTATTAATTTGATTATATTCATTCTGTGTGAATGCTGCATAAATTAAAAGTTCAATTGCACAAACCACTTTAAATAAATTACTAACGATTTGCATACCTTCATAGTACTTAATTTTATAATAATCTAAGTTGCATTGTAATGAATAATGAAATTATTATGTTGAACCAAAAATAATTGGCTTTGTGTCTAGTGTTTCTAAGTTCACTAAAATTGCAGTTGAACTTGTTGAAAATTTAGGTATGCAAATTAATCTAATTGGTTGCCCTTCAAAGTCTTCATTTCTGTCACTACCTAAAGATGGGAGTACAAATTAAAAAATTATAATTTTATTGTATAAGTCATTAAATTGATTTGATCATTAATTATTTTTAAACATCGATTCTTCTACTTTACCCTGCAATAACTTTGTTTCATATTCCTCCATATTCCCAACAAAATATATATTGGGCCAATCATCTATAACAAAGGGATCAGATTTTTCAAAAGGATATTCTGCTAAGGTGTCAGGTGCTGTTGGAGCAAAGTGTTGCCACTCCAAAGTCTTTTCTAACCACTTTAAAGGAGTGCCTTCTACATTTGATACTCTCATAATATCTATTATTGGCTGTCCACTAGACCCAGCAACAATTCTTGATCCTATTTTACCAATCCAAGGGTTGGTAACACTGCAAAGATTTCCTCCTCTGAAATAATTATTCATTTTTAATTCTGATTAAATAAAGATGCAAATAATTTTAAAAGAATTGACTTTATTTACTTTGATGATAAAGGTAAAATCTGTGGATGTAAAGGATGCTGCGGTATTAGGTGACTAGATGGATCAAACTCGCCAGGTAAAAGTGTTACACTACAAGATTTTGAAATTTTGCAAATAAAATGATCCAGTTTATACATTGCTTTATGTATTTCAGCAGCAAATATTGTATCCTTCTTTTTATTTTCAAAATAACCTTTACGACTAAAGGTTTCTACAGATCCTCTAACACTATTTCCTTGAATAATATGCAATATTTAAGTAATAAATATAGATGATTTTTAAATTTTAACAAATATTTATATACCTATAATTTATAATAATCTTACCAGCTATAATTACACGTACAATATTTGCAGCTTCTTCTTGTACAAAATCATCTCCTAATAAACCTGTTATCCAATCACTCAATAGTTCTAATGCTAGATTATCGGCATGATTTACAAAATCTAATCCTGATAAAAATAATAAAAATTTATTATGATCTTTTGCACAACAACTTGGTGTTTCAGATAGTGGTTTTAAGTGTGGTCCAGGAAAACAAAAATCTTCTACCTACAAATTTAATTCAAAACATAATTTCTTGATTTTTTTAAATAATATTTACATGCAACTATTTGAATGAATTTATTTAAGTTACCCAAAATGATCCATCGTTTAAACTATGTCCTAAGACCGCACAAGCTAATCCAGTTACTAATGAATCTGCAGACAAATTACCTACTAATTTGACTCTTGCAACATCATCTTCTAAAAATAATGTATCTTTAGGTGTGCAAAAATTTAATCTTACTGGCTGTGGTACAGCTTGAAGTTCATCAGCAATTTCTTTGAGAATTGAAGGTTTTAATTCTTGATGTTTATATAATGTACCTATTATAATGCAGGATACTTCTTTATACTCATCATTTGTTAAATCCACAATATCTAAAATTTTTTCTTTGCCTAGTGATAGAAACATAAATATGAAAAATTAGCCAAATCAAATTATACATACAATAAATCTTGTTATTTATTCTAAGAATAATAAAATACTTACTCCATTTTACTTTTGCTCGCTTCAAAACTTTTACTTTCAGCAATGTCAATCGGGCCTTGTAGATTCCGCAAAATTGCCGAGAAAAACTTCGCGATTTGACTTGAAATTTTCCGAAATCTTCAAATTCGACACTTTTCCGTTCAATTTGAGACATTGCCATAAAATGTGAAAATCTTCACCTTTCATTGAATGGAGCATTGTGGAGCAATTGTTTGTATCTCTCCACTAACAATTGAATCGCGAAAAAAAATTTTTTTCATAACTTTGTGCTTGTTTTTGGTAATTATTATAGTTGATGATTTCCAAAATAAACATCAGCTGATCGCAGATATCAACTTACTGCTTACGATGGTCAATTTGTGCAGTACCTAAATACATTGCTGCAACATCAAAATTGTTAATTTTAAAGTAAAATTTAGATTCCTTTACCTTGAAGGTTATATTTGTGATATTTCTTATATTGTTCATGCTATTTTTTACCGTATTGCAATTCGCAAGTGCATACCTACTGAATGTAAATACATCTGCGAGCCGACTCCATTCGGCTTTGACTTTAATTTTTGTCATGTATATATTTACTGTCAGATAAGATCATTTCACGTCATAATGTAATTTTGACCAATCAGAGATCCTATATGAATGCCTTGCGCAATGCCCGATCATTGTTTAAATGCACGGGCCATCGCAATCGCATCAAAAAACACATGGCCGGCCCGGCTGTGTTTATAACCTAAAAGTTTTCAAAATTACACGTGCATAGTTCATCTTAAAAAAGTGAATTAGATTTTCAGTTTAGGTCATTTAATTTAAGATTTATTTTGTATTCATTAGTATCAAGGTTAGTAACAACTTTTATAAAAAATTTTTGTTTTCTTTACCATGTTTTTCATATTAATGAAGAATTTGTTTTGCAGCATTCTAAAACAATGGAAAAAGATCACAGATTGTTTGTAAAAAATTTATCATTGGATATCAGTGAAGATAGAGTGAAGAAATTATTTGGAAAATATGTAACAATAAAAAAAATTGATTTGAAGGAGAAGAAAGATATTGACGATAAAATAAACAGATTTGCTTTTATTAATGTGACTGCTACTGATAAACAAATAAATACTTGTAAGTTTATTTATTAGTAAAATAAATAATTAGAATTTTATAAAATGTTCAATATTATATGTTTTAGGCTTTCAAGAATTGAATGGTGAAAGAATCGATGGTTTTGAAATTAGCGTTGAGCTAGCAAAAGAAAGTTTTCTAGATAGGTTAAAGAGAGAAAGAAATGAACATAAATTAAAAAGTACTAAGCCAATTGTTTCTACAAATGTAGATACTTCAACCTCTATCTCTTTCAATAATACAAGTGCTGGATCAAAATCTAAACGAAAAACATTTTCTGATACTGATCTAAAATTAGATGATAGTGAAGTGGAAAAGATAAAAAAAGATGCAGAAAAAGAATTTACAAAATATAAAAATCCTTTTGAAGAAAATAATTCTATTGATATAAACTCTGAGAAAGCAGATTCTAAAAAATTGTATGATACCAATAAATCAAAAAATCACACAGTTTTTGAAAAAAATCTGAATGAATCAGAATCTAATTATGCGGATAATAGAAGAAAGTTACAGAATAAAAGGAAGTTTATTGAAGGAAGTAAATTCACTGGTCATAAAGTTACTGCTAATAATGTAGAAAATGTAGATATATGTGAAATTAATGAATCGGAGAAGAAGCGGCTGATGTCCTTAAAACAGAAGAGAAGTGTTTTTAAAGCACAAGAACAAACAATTAGAAATGCTTTAAAAGGAGTGGTAAATATTCCCTTTTCCCTGATATTAAAATACATTGCAATATTATTTCTTTGTAATAATTAATGGGATTAAAGCTTGGAATTTTAATTTGAAAATGTAGAATATCGAAATAGATGCGCATGAAGTAGTTGCAATTGATAATTTGTCTGTTAAAATTAAAGTATGAAATGCAAATGCGAATTCTTAGAAATAAAACTCACTTTTACTTTTTTATTTTTAGGATAGTAATAAAAATAATAAGAAAATAATATTTGATGATGATATAGATGTACAGATAGACAATAAAGAGACTGAGAAATTTGGAAATATTACTAAAAGCAATATGCTGTTTGACAGTGACGATGATGATGATGAAGAGAAATTTGAGTGGAATGAGGATGAACTTGCTGCCAAAGCAGAGCTCAAAAATAAGGTACTACTAATAGGTTCTAAAAAATATGCTGTAAAATACAAATTAAATTTTTAATTCTTTTTAATTTTTAGTTATTAAAATTGCAAACAAATATTGGGAATGATAAAAGGTTTGTTCTTGATGAACGATTTGTTGATGATGATAAGGTTGATAATAAGAAAGAAGATAATAATGTAGAAGATCCAAATGTCTTAGATGAAAGAAAATGGCAACTTGACATATTAGGAAATGTTTTAGGCAAATCTATTACAAATCCACATAATGATAACACAACAAAAAGGTATGTTGCATAGAATATAATAATTTGTATCAATTAACTATTATTTAATATAAATTATTTAATATTTCAGAAAAAATAAAATGATTAGATATGATCCTACTGCAAGTAACCACCAAGATTTTGAAGTGACTATAGAAAAGTCAAAGGAAGAAAAACCTGCTCGAAAGAAAAGAAAATCAAGTATTACTGAAGTTCAAGAAAACCCACAAATTCCAACATCAAAAGAAGTATTTTATGATGTTTCTGAAAAATTAGTTGAAAGTTTAAAACAAAATGAAGGATTTAGTATTTTAAAAAGTCAAGGCCGTGACTCACCTAATCTTGGTATGCCAAATATTTTTGAGAAAAATTCTAAAATCTTATTTTCTAAATATGCTTTTTTTTCGTTTTAAGACGATTCTAAAAATACAGTGAATGGCACAGAAAAGTCTAGTGGTGAAGGCTTCAAATTTAGTTTTAGTTCAAAAAGTCCTTTTAAATATGATTCCTCCGATGATGAGGGTGATAATGAAGTAAACGATGCAAATGCATTGACAAAATTAAAAACCTCGTCTTCTTCCACAACTCGTCAAAATAACGACCGACTTTTTTTTACTCACAACGATATACGGTTTGATGGTAAATAAAACTATCCTTAACAAAATAATATATTTGCTAAGAAAATACAATTATTTTTTATACAAATTTTAGAGGCAAAGCAGTTTTTCCACAATCAATCTAAGCTGGAAGTAGAATTCAAACGTAGACGACAAGAATTAAAAGTAATCGTGAGGTCGAAAATACGAAACAATTTGAAAAAAAGCGTTCCTTGGAATAAGAAAAAAGTTCGCAAAACGCGCAAAGTAAATAGTAATAAATAATGAGATATCAGTTGTAACTCACAACTGGTAGTAGTTGTATATACACAAGTACAGTAATATATTTTTGTAATTTATACAAAAATATTTGTAAAATATTTTGGAAGTTTTATTAAGCTAATAAGAAAATACGAATAAAAAGTAATTTAAGTAATAAAACCACAAAATAATATTAAAATTTAATTGTATTTGAATTTAAAAAATTGAATTCATTAAAACAAGCAATTATACAAAATGTAAATTGATTTTATACATTTATTATTTTATTATTTTGAAGATCCCTACCTTATCAGCGGATTCAATTTTATCAATTTTAAATTTCACAAGAATATAATTATAAATTTTGTAGTATATTTAAAGTTTTTTCTAACTACTCTAATTGTAAAAATTTTTCGTTATTAACAAAAATTCTATCAGTAGTTGAAAATTAATTTTTAAAAAATTTTTAAACGCAGAATCTGTAATAATTATATTTTTGTTAAATAATTAAAAACTTTAAATTTATTTATTTAAAATAATAAATGCCGCTATATGGCATATTCGTATTTAATAAAATCGACAGCGAAAACTCAATTTTCAATCGAAAATATAATTAGTCTGCAATAATATTGCATTATGAAATTAAAAAGTGCTGTAAATCAATAATTCCATTTTCGCTGTTACGTCTTTCCTAATACTAGTTACTTAACACTAAATCCAATTTAAACGAAAAATTGATCGATCGGAATGCGAAATCCACTGTGCAAGAAGCTCTTTCGGCACTCGCAACAGTAATAGCAAATCATTTAGGAAGTTTACTGCTGTTACTTTAATAAATTTAAGAATAGAAAGTAAGTTAGCACTAAATTTGCCAAAAACTTCGAAAAAAGTGATCTGGTAAGTAAATTTTCGAAAACGGCAACTTCGAGTAAATGCAGTCTTCCAGTGAGCGCAGCGTGTAGGGTAGGGTAGTTTAAGTGATTCGTAAAAAGCTGATCCGAAAGCGCAAGTGCAGGAGACCGGCGCCATCTTGTCCGAGGCTTTCCATTCGGCCGTGGGTTGCGCGCCGGAGCTCCGGACCGAGTCTTCAGACTTATCTGGCGCAAGGGGAGAAAAAGTAAGTACGGTGCCGCCCGCCCGTGTGTGCCTTGACTACTTGCGCATCCGGCCGTGTGCGAAGACTCCAGGACACGCGAGATTTGCAGTAGTAAGTACGTCCAGCAGTCGGCGACAGTCGAGCGAAAAAAAAACGGGCGTTCTCGCGCACTCCCACCCAAAATCCACAGCCAGGCGAAACTCCCAAGTGAGTATTACCCCTAGCTCAATAAGCCATGTGTAACCGCTCGATTTCTTTTTCTGCATATTTTGCTATTACTTTACGTGAACGATAACAATCCGCGCAGGGGATGGGATGAGCAAGGATCGCGCCAGGATCGCGTTATTCGCGTTCGGCTTGTGGCGCGGTGTATCAGCATCAAGGGGAAAAAAAAGGCGCGCGAACGACTCGTCGCTCGCCGCACTGTCATCGCTATATAACGAAATTGGACGGAATTTTATCAAGGCGGGCGGCGCGGCTTGCACACTTTTCCGTGACTCGACTGTTGATGACGAGGACGCAGTGTATATGCGGCAAGCAACTAGCGCCGAAAAGGAAAAAGGAATTCGCGAGACGCTAACCGATACGGGCGACGATGAATGATGATGCATCGCCGTCGGCATTGCACAGGGATCGCGGGGCTCCGGGAAGGCTTCCCCAAGTTGTTGCTTTTTTGGCTTCAACGTTCGGATGGTATCCCCCTCCTCTGGAAAGAACCGCTCGAATAGCCTTATTTGCGCGTTTTCACTTTGTATCGCACTTGTGTTAATTAATTTTATTTCAATTTTCAAACACTCATTGTCATAATGATTAACAGGTAAACTATGTCAGAGGCCAATCTGGAGCACGTTGACTCAGTGGACGAGGAGTTGGAGGTAGAGAGCAACTACAAGCCACCTCCCGAGAAAAGTATCGAACAAATTTTAGAAACCGACAAAGAAGATGAGAGTTTGAGAAAGTATAAGGAAACTTTGCTGGGCGAAGCCAAAGCTGGTGCTGTGGTTGTAGGTAGGCAAAGTATAAAGAAATTAGTTATTGAAACAATTTAAAATTATATTACTTATTGTGTATTATATTAAATGTAGAATTCTATTAAAAATTCAATTTGTGATTAATAATTGCATAAATTTTGTAGATCCTAATGATCCAAGAAAGGTGATTGTTAAAAAATTAGCACTGTGTGTTAAAGATCGACCCGATATGGAATTAGATTTGTCAGGAGATCTCACCCAATTAAAGAAACAAACCTTTGTAATCAAGGAAGGTGTCAGCTACACAATTCGAATTGATTTCATCGTTCAACGAGAAATAGTTCATGGATTAAAATATGTGCAGAAAACATACCGCCTTGGTGTTCCAGGTAATTATTCAATAACTGGTACATTTTTCATAGAAAAACATTTAAATTTTTAAATGTCATAATTCATAAATGCATGTCTGAAATTGAAAAAAGTACAAAATAATTTTAAAACATATCTGACCAAAAATTTATTAATAACATTAAGAAACATTTACAAAATCATTTAATGATCGAACAATGTCTTTCTTCTTGCTTTCATGGAATGTATAGGGGTAACAGGTAATAATAATAATTTTCGTTGATTTTTAATTATTGTTGTATAGTGGATTGTATAGCTATGTAAAAGATAGTCCGAAATTATTTACCGTTTATAAATCTTATCAAATACTGATAGGCAATGCTTGAATTTGGATGAATCAGAAAGTGTTGTTTCATTGCAAATTATTTTTTATTTTTCTGCTAATATTTTTATATATAAAATTAATGTGGCGTATAATATTATCCGGTATTCTTTAGAATTCAATGGCCTTTGTGATTTCTGTTAAAAAAAAATTTTAAATATTTTTTTAGTCGACAAAATGACGCACATGGTTGGATCATATCCTCCCAAGACAGAAATCCAGTCTTACACAACCCCAGCTGAGGATGCACCTGCTGGTTTAATGGCTCGTGGATCTTATACTGTTGCATCTCTTTTTACCGATGATGATAAGCACGAACACCTTAAGTGGGAATGGTCGTTTGATATTAAGAAAGATTGGAAGGAATAGAGCAGTTTCAATTTTTCTCTTGAAAAAAAAAAATTAAGACATCACTAATTATACAACGATAAATCTCGTTGCCTTCGTTTCTACCAACGATTAAAAGAATTCATGATTTAATACGAATATATTCTGTATGCCAAACGTATTTAATGGATTGTAATTGCTTTTGCAATTTTCGCAGTTAGCAACGCATCTAGTACTGTCATAAGATTTAATTATTGTTACTGAACAATAACATAGGGTTATTGAACAATAACAATAGGGCGCTGATATGATATTTTTTAGTATTTTTCTTTTTTGCTTTACACATTTTTTTTTATTTCGTAGCTACATTGCGTTCTGTGAATGTGTGTCCTGTGCCTATAGTTTTTGAAGACATGAAGTAAAACTTGTTTAATTGTACATTTAGATAGTTAATGAAGTTAATTAAACATTGCATTTAAAGACTAAGTGCTATATACAGAGTATTAAAAAATTTCCAATAAGAAACATAGTGCCGATTGTAAATTTAAGAGTCTTTAAGAAAAATTATTGCACAAGGAATTACATGTTATATTATTCTTACGAAGAAAATTTAGATCCTTTTTGATGAATTGTAGAAAAAACCGTCAATTGTAAAAAATAAATTAGTGCAATACTACCTACAACTGAGACGTACAACTATTCCCTGATCATAAGAATTTTCATTCTTCTAGGGATAAATAAGCCATAGGGATTGGAAAATATTTTTTGAGATTGTCTACCAAAAGCTTGTGAGTACTATTTTTTGTACTCCTTAGTAATCAGAAGTATAACATAGAAGTATGCAATGTGCCCTTAGTAAATTGCACTACATTACGAACACATTTTTACACAAGTACAGACACACATAACACATACACACAAGTAGTGAAAGTAAGAAATATTTTGCACTCACCCACAGTAAAATATTATCGAAAATAAATAATCAATGTGTCATTGATTGTGAACTGAAAATGGTACTATGTAAAATTTATATCCAAAGTATGCAAGAATGAAAGAATTACTGGTGCAACTTTTGCATAATTGCAAATTATGTATGAGAGATAATGCATTGTTTATGCATATACCTATCGGGCATGGTATATTATATATAATGTATATGTATAAGCCATTGTCAACACTGTACACGTGAATACAGTTACTACTGCAAATATACGTTTTCTACTATTACTTTAAGTAGTTTATTAAATATTTCTAGAAAATAGTTATAGATTTTTGTTTCAGTTTTATGATTTTGCATCTACCATTTAAATTATTTTTATCTTGCAATCGTTTTGTAAATTTTGTAAATACACATTAAGTAAATCCTAATTTTCGAAAATAAGTTTTTTAAACTGAAATTTACTTTTCAGTTTATAAATAGTACATTTTGTTGTAGTTTTAAAATTATTTAATATTTTTAGCTGTTTTAAAGGCTGCATTAAATTTATTAATAACAATGAAGTCATTTAATTAATCGATAAAAAAATTATTTTAAGCTACAACGCGTAATCTCTAGATAATGTTTGAAGGATTATAGCACTTTAACGAGTCGTCGACTTTCACTCGATGAAAATAATTGATAAAAGTATCTAAGCATTACGAGATTAATACTGTAAAAATATTACTGCGGCAGATGTTCTCACCGTTTTTCAAAGTACATGAAAATTAACGCAAGTTCCAGAAAAGTAAATGTAAACCATCTTCAATGCAATAGATAGGGGGCAATCTCAGCTCGTCTCGCGACAAATTTTAAATCCACCGAGCGATCGGAAGAGCAAGCAATCGAGGAGTGACGGTGGGTAAAGGACTACGTCTCGGGGTCCCCCGGGAGGCGGAAAATGGGTATTTGGGTCGCGCATCGCGGGCGAGTCAGCGGCGTCGGTCCGGCTAATAACAAATCGGTCACGGTCGCGATGATGGACGCGGTCTGCTGTGTCCGGCCGGTCAGCGAACCCTCGCGTATAACGCAAGGCCTCGCGCGCTAATGGGCCCCTGCGCCCAATTAACGTGTATGCGTGCGCAAAATCTGAGAGAGCAACGGAACGGCTTCCAGGGTACCGCCAAGATCGACCTTCGAGAGCTAAGCTAAGGAGAACTCCGTCGACCGAAGGTCGGCTCCGATTTGGTAAACGGCGTTTAGCGATATTAAGCATCTGACTTTTTTCAGATACTTGTTTTATAATAACTATTCAATTTAGTCCAATTTAATTTTGTTAATCGTAATTATATATACACGAAAAATTGTTCAATCGTTTTTCACATGAAGAAATTTTTTGTTGAGTTCTATAGACTTTATTTGTAAATTATGTATGCGTAAATCGTTTGTTGTCATTTCTACTTGGTTAAGATCGCTGAATGTAATGTTAAGTGAGAGAGTTCCCTGTTATCATTTTAATAACATGCGATATCATAATGAACACTGGAGGTAAAGCAACGCTCAAAAAGTAAGTAAGTCTTTAATTACGCGGTTAGAAAATCGGTTGCACAGTGGGATACACTTCCACTGGTGCACTGCTATTAAATTGTTTTCTTAACCGCAAGGAATTTGGAAAGCAAGAGAGATTTTAAATTAACAGAAGCGAATGAAAAAAGTTGCGAGGAAATAAACAGCTCTTAGATTTTGGAATTGAGATTAATTGCGTAGGTGTTGATTCATATATAAGGTGCTTTATCAAAAATTATTCAGATCAGAACGAAAACGCGCAGTAACTTTGATATTGAATTACTGCTTCTTTAGAGTGATAACGATGAACACAATTTAAAAAGCGGTAGCGTGAAAGATTCAGTGTACTGAATTATACATTGTAAATGCGCGGGTAAAATTTATGTAGATTAAAAAACCATATACAGTTATTACAGTAACTAGTGGTCGATTAATCATTTGGAAAATATTATATAAAGATTCCGCATTTAGGTTCATTAAAATTGTTAATAATTTTTTTATGTTTCTATGTTTATAATCTTCTGATAAAAATTGAGATAGAAACTATATTAATTAAAAAATTCTTTTTTTAAGGTAACGGATGAAGCGGACAGAATTTTAAAGTGGATGAAGATAAAATACTTCGAGTACACGTCTTGAACATACAACTTTATTATCCTCAGCAGTAATGACGAAAAAAGTACACAAACTACGGCGAGGACCTTCTAGTCACGTCACAAAATCCAGTCAAAGTAGAAGTTTCAACGAAATTTGAAATCAGGTTTAATTAACATTTAATGTTTTAATGGATCAACGCCGTAAATCTAATTACGAAATAGTCATCATCAATTAGTGACGAAAATAGAAACAATTATTTTTTTTTTGCGCGCAACCCGCCGACGCACAATTTTCACATAATGAATTACTCAATCGGGATTAATTCGGCTACAAGCGCTGCGACGGCGAAAAGAAAACAAAGTGATCCCGAAGGTCGAGACTGCGCGTTATGTTATGGAGTCGTTAATGATGATTGCACTGGGTCCGTTTTTCCCCGTGCAGGAAATTGACTCAAAGCGTCATCGGCGCTCCCGTTTCGGCCTCCGCACGCCTTTTTTCTCGCCTTTGCCTCGGAGAACAGCGCAAATCGCGAGTTACAATGACTAGCGTCGATTCTCACGCGCCACATACTTTTGTCTCCTATCGCGTGCATCGCGCGAGAGCCGTGCCTCTCATATTTGCCAAATTGGTCGAACGTGCGCTCTCGCTCCAGATTTATTTTATTCGATCCTCGTTACGCGCCGACAGCTTTAATTGTTAGAGCGTGAGTCCATAAGTTTACGTGGGTTCATGTGCGTTTACAATTTTTTTTTAAGCTATATATATAGTTTTAGAACTTGTTATATTATTAAATGAGATACATGATTTATGCTACTTAAAATTGAATTAAAATTTAACTAACTTTATTTATAATTGTAATAATATACTGTTACGGGTTATGCAATTATTTTCGTATTTTTTCGTGGAATATATCATTTGGATTTATTAACTTTTTACGAAATTTCATGTTATAGAATTATGCAGCGAAAACTGATAATTTAATTTTATTTGAAAAATATTATTTCCGCGAAAAATAATAAAAATTACATAAATTTCTTAATATTATTACATATTCAAAGTTGTAAGTTAAGTAATAGATTACTATCTCTACGCTCGTTAATGAAGGAAGCAAGTATTTTTATTGAAAAAAAAACTACAGCACATATTTATCCAAAAAAATTGATTATTTTCGAAAATGCATCGCGTACCAGTTAAACTATGAAGTTTCCAGGGATTTTCGAACTATTAAAAAGTAACGCGACGATATCGTACCGCCAAATGATGCCAACGAACTTTTTTTCGCCGCTTGGTAACGATCGCGGAAGGTCGAGTCGCGTGTTAACAGTCCGAGGATAGCCGTGAAGAAAAAAAGCCAACGACCTTATGAGAAGTCGATAATTGACCGGCGCCACACGCAGCGTTCATTATCTAATTAACGTTTTTACGCAGTCGCGCTGCGGGTCGCTTCGATCTGGCGATCTGCCAAAAGTCCGTCGTCCGTTGATTCCTCTCACGTTCGCCAATTCGCCGACTACTTCCGATAGCTACGACTCCTTCACTCCACGCGCCTCTTAACATCCGACTCCTCAGATCGAGACTGTTCTTCGCGACTTGGAAAATGTGTTCTCGTGACGGCTTACTTTCATATGAGTGAATGCTACGAACTCTGCGTAATGTTTTTGTATTCCTAAATAGTTACACGGGTTGAATTTTTCAGTCGATTAAACGATATAAAAATTATGCGAAATGACAGTGAAAATTATTGAGATTTTGGTAAAGATTGAATATAAGACTTCAACAAAAATTACCGTTTCGTTAAATAAACTTTTATTACCGCCTGTTATCGCTTTTTCCGCATGACGCTATGATAATTCACGAAGACATACATACGTGTAAATATTTTCGGGTTCGTTGACCGTTCCATAAGTGCACCCTGGTCGTCCCCTGAATTTTTACGTAAAAATTCTATCAACATACCTAAATAGTATAAACTGGTTAGATTAGAAATTGTATAATATCCTGTTGTGTAACATTAAACTAATATTTCTTGATTCAATGTTTATCATAAGAATAAAAACATTAGGTGTACTGTAAAGAATTTAAGTCAAGTCTAATCTAATGAAGGCATACCTATAGGTAACGCGTGAGAATGAAATAAATTCTCTGTCAAGAATAATCCTCGCTAATGCCAGAAATACATGTATCTTCGACACTAATTTCAACCTACTCAAAAAGTACTTCAAATATAATAGATAAGGACGGGCTTTTAATTGCCAAGCGAGCGGAGGATACTTAGGCGCGCTCAATTTCGATCCGCGCCACGGCCGCCCATTACGCCCGACGTATGTGCATTCTCGTTTTTTTTCTTCCCCGCTTCGTTCTTTCGCGTCAAGAGTGAAATATACCGAGCAAAAATAGTCGGCTTTAAATTGGAGGCGTTCGAGGTCCTTTTTTTCAATCATCCACTGAGTAGTGCAGCCTGCAAAGCCAGTTTATTTTCGAGTGATTAATTGAAAATTTAATTATTGTCTCCTCGGGGGAATATAATAATTGCCGTACTGTAAATTAGCATGGTTAGTGAGTAGATCGGTTACTGTATTAATCATTTATACACGTACTTACGCAAGACTAAATTAATGTAGTTGTTATAAAATCTTGTGGGAATGATGAAAATTGCTGTGCTTCTTTTGCTGCGAGTAAAACCTGTTGATTATTTGTCGGAAAACTGCATTTTGTCGCGTCGTAAATACGTTTGAAAACTGGTAATTACGTTTGCAGTCAAATTGTAATACCTTATCGCGATTCACGTCACGATTTACATTGAAAAATAATTTAAGGAATTTTAGTAGTAAACATTTGTATCGAGAAAAGCATTTGCATAGAAAGTTGTCGGTCGTTACGCTTTGAAGAGAAGACATTTCAAGCAAGTAATTGTAGAAACTATTTAAATTTTAAGCGTTAAAGTTTACACGAATGAATCCGATAATGAAACAAATTTAAATGACGTAAATAATTCATTAAACACTGCTTTATGGAAATAAAAAGCTTTCTCCGACTTTAACTATCAATTGCCTTACAGACTTAAGTATATCATACCGCCGACTGCATAATTATAATATTTATAAATTCTGATGCCCCTTTATTAATTACAATTTATAAGTGGTAAAAAAAATTTGTTGTACCCTATTCAAACGAAAACAAATTCACCCGACTGTTTTCTTAATAAAGAAAATATAAATTGCAATTTCTTGAATATCAGAAAAATTAACTTAAGTCGTTTTTTCGGAAATTCACAAAAAGTGTATAATAGTAATATTTTAATTCTACTAACCCTTGTAATAAAATATGGCTATTCTTTTTTTTGTAATTACACTTAACACTTATTGGGAACTTGTAATTGTATCAACATTGTCATATACATAATTATCGGTTTGACTCGACGGTCGTAACTTTGTCTATTCAACAATTCAATGAGCTCTGCCACTGATTAAGCCACAACAAAAATATAGAGACGAGAACTTAACAAAGACGTATGTACTTAAACAAACAAAGGATGTACGAAAATAACATTCGCGGAAAGCAATGCGATACGACGTACAGCCGGTGCACTTTATGAAACTGTTTCTATCTAAATTGTTACAAAATCGGAATACGTAGGAAGCCTCGTTATAAGCCGACACTAATTAGAATTTGTTTAAAATTTTGTATAAAAACTGTACTATTTTATAACTAAAATATTTTCATGCACCACCACCGAAGTGTGCAGAACTTCATTATAAGATCGGAAATAGTTCATGAAATTGATACATTTAACGGAAAAATTCTTAGCGCTGATTATTGTACTAATTGCCTCTTGGGGAGATAATCAAAGTGACGCGACTCGTGACCCCCCGGCCCTGCGCTTGTAGCAGTCAGTGGCTGGATTTAAATCCGCACACGGAACCCGCACAGAAAGTAGCACGGGCAAACTTTCGACGAGGTGGAAGGAGGTGCGAATGGCTTTTTTGCCGGCGATTTCCCGGGGCCCGCGTCTTAACGAGCTTTTTGCCCGCGCGGCTCGTGGCGCCCGGCGCGTTTTCTCGGATCGCGAAATTGCCTCCGCGCGAAGAGGAAAAGCGCGGTCGGTTAGTCGAGCGTCCGCGTCATTTATCGCGAATTTTTCCTCGGCGACTTTGATTTATGCAAGTAGGTGGTCGGGGAAGCGCAGGGCCTGGATTTTGCTCAAACTATAGGTACCGAATGATACTTTAGGCCGAAAACGAATGTGCGAGCATTTTATTGCATTGCGAAATTTTATTAAATAGGTCCTAATAACAAAAATAGAAGTTTTATTATAAAGTTTAGAAATTTTTTTATAAACATTATTAAAATATAAATATAAATTAACTTTCTTTACTTACTTAAATTGTGCATCACTTTTGAAAGGATTAAAATTTTTTAATTCAATAACTTTCAGTTATAGCTTTTATTATTTAAAATATTATCATTTAAAAGGCTCCTTCTGTGTTCTGTTCATTATTCATTCTGCCGAGTAAAATCCAGGAGCCACGTCTGCTCATCACCTCGTCAGTGACTCAAGTACTTATTAATCCACAATCTCCATTGTAAAACTTTATAACTCCTTCATTTACATAATCTTTTTTCTCGTGTTTAGAAAACTTCGCAACCGACTCCACACGCTGCACAAAGATCAGCCGACGAACGGGAAGTCCGCGGAGGAAGCGACTTTAATCGAACGTCGGATCTAACGCTGCAAGACCACGGCGGAGCCCGCAATAGAATGCACGTAGATCGGCGCACGCGCCTGCAAAAGTGCAGCGCGCGGCGTTCTTTCGGCTCGCCGCGGGTCTATCCGCCCGGCTAGGCGCGCGCGGCTATCGAATTTCCCCGCGGATGGCCTTCGTCGGACGGACGAGGAAAAAAAAAGAAGAGACGAGGCGCCGAGGAAGCAGCGAGGATATGGAGGCGCGCGGCGATACACAAAGGAGCGGGCGCTCGCTCCAGAAATCCGCGGCTAGGTGCGCGCTCGTTAGTCACGCGCGCGCGCGCCTGACCACGCGGCTAATTAATTCGCGATTAATTAGCCGGCCGGTGGTGCCCGCGTCCAATCCGATAATGCCGTGGCGATCCTGGGGAAGAGCTGCGGCTGCGTGTACCGCTGTAGAAGCGCGTGCACGCGTAAAAAGTTACTTTGTTCACCCAATTTAGCTCGGACTTTTTAGAAATTTTTTGTGCGGAGAAACAGCTGCGATCGATGGTTTTTGAAAGCGGCGCCGTGCAGTTTGTTTCTCCTATTAAACTACTAAAATTAATGCAATTTTTTAAACTTCTTAATCGTCATTTTAAAAAGTTGTATTTTAAGAGTTCAGTTTCAGAGAAAGCTTTACTTTTCTTTATTACGTCTATACCAATATTATTTCTTATTTATTTTTATTAGTTTTCCGCTTCATGAAGTTTCAATTATGATCAGAGACAAAAGTACACTTGGCGTAAGATTCGTTAACAAAAAGGAATAACATAAAAAAACTAAACACTTATTTATATTATGTATATACTGTGTACATAACGGACCATTTAATTAAATCTTGGGCATCATCTCAATTATTAAATTACAATATACCCCAATTTAGATAAGCAACGGGAAGGTAAATCTCGTACGCATAAAACGCATCTTCATGCTAATTATACATGTAAACCTAATAAAACTCAGTACAACGAGCGAGCGAGCATCAGGCAATTTGAATAGCGCGATATCATCGGAACAATGATAATTCTATTCCGAGCGGGCTCGAAAAGCGGAGCGATCCACGATAGAAAGCTCCGTGGTTCCTAAAGAGGCGCGGACGCCTAAGCAGCGGGGTAAGATGGTCTATCGCGAGTCAAGACGAGAGGGATCGGGACCGAGTATATTATATAGTACCCATGCTTAGCAATCCCGCGAAAGTGCACGCGGAGAGCGAGCGACAGACCGTCCAGCGTGCGGGAATCACTGCCGTGAAGGCTCCGACGACTCGGACGCGCGCGCACCTAGCGTTACCTCGCGCCGCCCGCAAGTTCGATGCACATTCCGGTCCTCCCACTGACGTGATGTCCGCGCCTGCTCGCCACCCTCTCTTGGTGCGACTGCAGGGCCGTACTGCGGTCGTGCACTGCTTTTTTTTAAGGAATGTGCGGGTTTTATAGTCGCTTGTTTATTGGGCTTGATAATGGCTAAAATAAATGTCTCATGTATCGTTTAAGGTGTATGTGAAAAATTGATGTGTGCTTGTTTTTGTAGAACAATGTAGTTGTTATAATCACAGCAGATAGATATATAAAAGTGTTCTTTTTTATTTTAAAGCAAAATTAATTTGAATTAAAGATAGTTAAAATTTTTATATAAAAGAAGTTTTAACAAATTTTTGTTTTATTACAGTTTATATGATAGAAATGAGAAAAGTTGTAAGAATACTTTATGAAATATTAAAAGAAACTATGGTAACATGATTGTTTCTTTTTAAAACAATAAATTATAAATTATAATGTCACTGCATTTGTTTGAAGCACTATAAGTCTGCCTGATTGTTATGAATATAGTTACAGCGGAAATAGGTGCAAGAGTTAGTGAGTAATAAGACGATAATTTTAATAACCATATAATATCTCTAATTTTAAAGAAAAAAAGGTAACATGAAATATGTATTATATTAATTTTTTCCAGCTATGAAACGTTTCGTGTTAACATCTATGATTTTTTTAAAACATTGATTTAATATTATCAACTAGTTAAAAACGAATTATTTCTTGTCACTTATTCGCAAAATAATGATTTTAATTTCAATGCGAATCGGAGTTTATGTTTATATTTGTTGCGACAACACTTTTAAGCTTTGATTAAGTGTAATGTACCTAGCGCCTCTGTAAGTCGTCAATATTTACTATCAATCTAGCTCAACTGGGCTGCCAGCGTATCGAATCCTGATATCTATCCGAATTCAGTTAACGGATTAAAATGCACTCGATCTCCTCTTCGAGCCAAAAGTGAGATAAATAAAAAATTGACCACAGTAATCAAATAATCCACAAGTCTGTAAATCTTTTGGCCTCTTTCAACTCTAATTGCATTGCGGCGCGTGAAGATAAAAATTTAAGCGACAGCCTGAAAGCGAGGCACTCGCGAAGTACCAGCCTGAAAAAAAGAAGTACACAAAATAAAAGTTACAGCAAGAAAAGAACGAAAGGAAGGAAGGGACGTGGAGAGATATAGGTTCTCGTCGGGCGTAGTCGGAAGAGCTTCGTCCCTGCAATCCTCCTGGCGGGCCCCTACTCCATCGTCCTCGCCGGCTAGCCCCCCCCCCTCCTCCTCGCGAGTCGGGCTCGGCCAGGCGGCGCACACGGCGCAGTCAGTAGCGCGACAAGCGTCGAACCGCGAGCTTCATCCTCACAGCGTTCGTGCACCGACGCCGCCGCTCTTCGCCCTCCTGCTGCAGTGCGCGTTCTCCCCCTGTTGTACGATAAAGTGCCGCCCGGACGATCCTCTACTGACGCAGCTCGGTGAGTTTCAATTAATAACCTCTCCTGCGTATACCTCCTACGTGTACGCGCGTGCGAGCGGCGATGCCGGGCCGCCCGCGGTTCCGAGAATGGCGGCGCCCGAATATTCTCCCCCGGTCCTTATACGCTCCTTTAAATGCCAAGGCCGCGAGGCCCATTACCGGAGCACACACCCACCGGGCTCGTCTCGCGCGATCGATATCGCACCCGCGCTGATTCCGAAGTCATCGCTGCACTGTGTGTGCGCATATGTATCCCTTACGCTCGGAGAGCGGTACAGCCGCGGGGATGGATTTCCCCCGTTGACACTTTGTGGAGCTTCCCGTGCACGTTTTAAAGGGCGTCGCTCGGAGCAGCGCCCGACTCGCGGGAGTATTATTGATTTCGATTGGCGCAACGTGCAAGAGCAAAATGTTGTTGAGGGTGGACCGGTGTAGGTCTCCCTTTCTTTCCAATCTATTTTGAAAGTGGTTCATTGTTGTTGTCCAAGTCGAAACGCGAACAAAATACTTTTACCGGTTGGTATTCCGACGTATTTTACGTACCGTAAAGCTTCGAATATTTAATTAAACTTTGTGCAATTTTGTTTTTAAAGTATAATTAGATACTCCTATAATTGTGCGCTGTTTAAATTTCCGTAATGATTGTTTATTCCGTTAACGTGTTATCAGATAATTAATTTATGAAATGCAATTGATATCCTATCCATTAATTAATTGTAAATTTAATTTGTATCACATTTGATCCATATTTTTTAAAATTCTTTAAAAGATATAGTGATAATGGAGTCATTTTTTGTATAAAGTGCTTGACATAAATTAAATGCATTGCCATGCAGGTAATTTTCGTGAAGGTATAACACTGAAGTGAGGTTGGTTATTTTTCCGCTCCAGAAACTTTAGTAATTAAAACTGATTAAAACGTGGCACATGAAATATCTTACTGTAATAACAACTTATTATTTTATTCTTAGTTTTAATGAAAAGCGCATCTTTTTGTTGAGAAACCGTATAATCGTGAAATTATCACGAGAGATGCACACAGTCTGCGGCATTGTACTGGAACATTTTGTAACTTAATGAAATATTATTTTTAATTTTAACTAACATAAGCTCGCGGTGTAATGTTGAAACTCATTAATTAATACAAGAAGAAGAATATTTAATATTTGTAAGAATTGCAATATAATTAATTGCAAAACTCTTTTTCGTCATAATTCTTTTTATAATGATCTATTTATCAAAGATAAAATTTTAATATTAAACATGTACAGTTAAATTAAAATTGAATAAAAAATGACTGCACGTGCATTACTTAAACTCTAAGAACTTCAATCAAAGTCGAGAGTACCTCGAAGCAAAAGGCATACGTCGAGAGGGTGCGGATTATATTACAATTTTATCTTTACAAAAAAGTACCTTCTCCATATCGCAATTCATTAGAATTTCGCATTGAAAATCATTGCCACGAAGCAAAATATCATTCGATAACGTTTATAACCAAGCTTCTCTAGAATATGCAGTACAGCAACAAAGAGCGCAATAAAACATAAGCCGGCGAATCGATTTTACACCCACAGAGCTATCCGAGCATTTCGCGAGGGTGGAAATCTCCGGGTAAGTTTTACTCGGTCTGTCCCCCTCTCAGCTTTTCTCTTTCTCGCTCGCCCGAAACTCGAGGTGGGCACGAGGGTCAGGGTCGATTCGCCGCACCGTCACATGCGTATAAATGTGTTCGCGGGGGTCGTCGCACTGTGGACGCCCTATCGCTACCTTATCGCGAGCGTAGCACGCTTTTTCCCCTCTTATGCCATTTTTTGCCGGTTTTTTCGACTTTCTCGCTTACATTCGCAGTTACTGTGTTGCGTTTTTTCTTTTATAAGAACTGAATTGTACTTAAACTGTACCCGACACAGTCGATTGTACTTGCTAGACCGTTTACTTGCTCAGAGCACTGATAAAAAGTTATTCAATTCGATATAGCGTATTCTATAAAATTGTGATGTTCACTATATATCTTCAACTGAAATTTATTTTATTTATTATTTTAAGTTTAAAATCAATACATCACGAAAATTCTGGTAAAATACTTCATTATAGTTTTTTTCATGATTACAAAGTTCAATTTAATGAGATTTAGCAGTGTAACAAGAATTTAAAATAAAATGTTATTAATTAGTGTGAAAGTAAAAGATTTTCCTTTAAATCTTTCCAACGTCACGACAATAAAAGTGGAAAGTATCCGTCATTTAGAGCGGACCATAACTCTTATCCACCAAGTCACAGCATGCATACATTGCACTCTGTGGGATCCTCAGAGACAGTGTATGTTTTGTCGCTCTCGGCGTACTATTTTTGTGCTAACCGCTCAACGAAGCTTCCCGCCTTCTCTCATTCTTGAGGGTGGCTTTTATTTTGACGGACCGATGAGCGACGAACCTCGCTCGCTCGCGCTCACGTGTGCAGTATCACACGAGCCTCGTCCCCATGCAGCGCCGCTGCTGACTCACTTCCAGTGTCTTTTATGGAAATTTCAGTTCAAGTCCACAGAGAGTGCGCCCTTGCAATTACTCACTCCATGAATAAAAGAATTCGTCGCGAGCAATGTCTGTAAATTTTTTGGCAATTTGAAAAAAAATTCATGGTTTTCCTTATTCTTGTGCTTGTATGAAAAATTATTATCATTCCCCGGCAACAAAAAATCACAGTTTTAAACTGATATGAAAATTCCAAAAATTATTTTTGGAATTATATAGTGTTATATTACTAATTAATATTAGTGCTCTCTAAAGTGCCTGCATCGATGTTACCAAGTAGCTCTCGTAAGGATGAACAAAAAATAGCCTGCATAGTTTCACCTGAAAAAACTTGATTAGATAGATTTTGAATGTCTACCCTCGTCATGCTTTTTACTTCTTCTAGCTAGAAAGAACTTACTGTTTTCTGGTGAAGTTCCGGTCTGTTATCTGGGCATCTTGATTTTGTTATTTCTTTTAAGAAAGCACTCATTTACGTACTTCGCACAGTGAATCTATTCGGCAATTCACTATAGTTATCTAGTTTGTAATCTGATCTTAAGCACATCATTTACAAATGATGCTTAATTAAGACATAATTATTAATAGCGTTATAACGATATTGTTTACTCAAAATATGATAATTAATATCTTACATTTTCATTTACATCAGTTCCTTTGATATTAAAAATAAAACATAAGTTGATGAATATTGTAATTCGAAAAAATTAAAAAAAAACTTTGAAGTTGTCATCCAACTTACTAAAATTATAATTATAATTAATTACGAAAACGTCAGTATTTTGTTCTTTATCTCCCTAAAGTATGAGAAATATTTCAAGTGATGCATTAATTCAATAGTTTGAATATAAGCATCGACCAAAATAAATCGACAATAAAAACCCAAGTGGAATCAACAACGTTCGACAGAAAAACTATATGACGGCGCATTGGGCGTACAGCAAAAGATTTCGCCCGGCGAAATGTCCAGTTGAAAAAATAAATCGTACAAGGGCTTCGAACGAATCGCTACAGCTTCCCTCTTTTCTTCGCGCGTAGTCTGCTTACCGCATAAATGCAGTCGCCAGACTTGCGGCGACCATCCGCGCTTGAAAGGTTGTGGGCCTCGCGCGATGATTTCAATCATTTCGCTCAAGTGAGGCGCTCGACGAGCGCATTTATACCGCGCTCGATTGAAATCGCAGATTATGCTCTAGCTGACGGCGATATAAGTGAATTATGATCGATGGCGATCGCGAGGGCGCGTCGCTGCTGTAAATGTTCACGACCGATTTTATATTTCAACGAGCTTGTTGGTTGCTCAACATAATTTTGGAAAATTTTAATTTTTTATTATGTGCTAGCAGTACGGTAAACGTGAAATGCAATTATTTTAATGAAATCACATCGTTCGAATATGTTATTAAGTGTACAAACTTTCATACTTGCGGTTCTTAATTTACTACTTAAATTTAATTGGGTACTTCATCAAGAATAATGATACGGTGTGAGAACGTTAGAAAAATATTTGGCGTAATCAACAAGTTTACTTTACCACTTTGAATTAGAGAAAAAACCTCCCATTAGAACCGATTGTGTTGAAAGTGATTTTTCGCATGACTCGCCGTTTCTCATCAAATTTAACGACTGATACGTGTCTGTATTTTCGACGGGCGCGACTCGTGCTGTGTCATTCGCGGGATATGCGTATGTGGGCGGGGGAGGGTAGTACTTACTCTCGGAACTCGTCTAAATTTAAAAGCGCGCCCAACCCTAGTATTTCCCTTTCAAAACACGTTGAACCGCCGTTCCCCCCTGATCACCCCCGAAAAGTCATCGCGCATTTCGAAGACAAACAGCTCCGCCCATCATCCGCTTCCGAGCGCTCTTAGCGCCTCCGAAATATCCGTATAAAAGAAAAATAGCCTCTCGACCGCGCGAAGGGAGTGTCCTCGAGAGGCCCACTAACCGTGCGGACGCGTGCATTATCTATTCGTTCGATGCACCCGTTAGCGTCGTTAATCGCGCTTTGGAGGTTTGCATTGACCGATCATTAAAGGAGCGCTCGCGGAACTACTCAACGCATATTACACGCGTCGTCGTCGTTAGTCGGTCTAGTTAATTTCTAATTGGGAGGATATATCTCGGCGGCGGCGGCGGCGGCTTTCTCCAGATTACAGAGTCCGCGCCGCGCAGCTGGACCGTCCACTTGCGGCGACGCGGAAAAATCGCGGGACGCGCGCGCGCGCGTTGACGGACGAACGGCCATCCTGGTCGGTCCGCGTAGTCATTTTTGCGCCTACTCGCGCATGTGGGATTACTGGGTCATTTCGCTACTTGGGCTCGATTTATGCGGTAACTGCGTGCGCGGAAACGATTAGTTCTTGATTTGTGCCTTGCCGCGCGCACGCGCTCTCTCCCATTGGAGTAGCGGCCAACGGTACTTTTATCGGATTCACCGAAGTAACTTGTCAACTCATCGTAATTATTAGCAATTATATAGGGATTTCAAATTTTTACCTTTCTCCGGGTAATTTTCTTTATATCGCCCGATGGCCTCTCTTAAATGACACTCAAACGTTTTATTCCTCTTAAAAAGCTCGAGGTTTAATCCAAAGTAAGACATTACCGCGCGTATCTACGATTCATATAAAATAATTGGTAAAAATACTTAAAAGCTCGTATATCTCTTAACGAACTTAGTAATCCGAAAGAAAAAAAGAAAATTATAAGATACCCATCTTATAAAAAAAGAAAACCCGAAAATAAGGAACTCGTATGCTCGTATCTTACCTTCAACTTTCAGAATTCAAAACCCAGCAGCTAGAAGCATCCTAAAATTATTTTTAGGATCGAGCTTAACTGTAAAATCCATAATACATTAAAATTTAACAAGATCCGCTCTTTTCTTCCATCGGGAGAAAATTCCAGTTATACACTCGCCTCGTATATCTCGTCTTGCCTCGCTTGACCGTCTCGGACGCACGGCGTGTAATAAGCCGCGCGCGTCTGCATCGCCGGCGGACTTCGACGTTAAATAACGGCGCGTAAGTATATTTCGCGCGCGCACGTGGCCGCGCCGATGCGCCGCCGTTAATGCATGCATGCACGCGCGTCCGCCGCGCGCTATATTTGGCACGGCATGGCACGCGGGGACCGCAGCCCCCAACGGCACACACTGCAGCGGCCTCTCCGGTGGCCGAGTGCGCGCTGTACGTGCCCTCGGCGCATTACGCACCGCTCGTATAATTTCTTTTTCTTCTTTGCTTTTGAGTTCCTCTTCGACAGGCGTCCCGGTCCGCTTTTCCTTCGCGTGGGCTGCGCTCGCGGCCGATTGATTTACTTGTCAGCGACGTTGTACCGATCCGTGCGTGCGCTATTAACACGCACTGCCAGCTCGCGTAAATCTATTGCAGCGAATAAATTTCTCGCTCGAATTCACTTCGATGTATTCGGCCGAGGTTGGCTTTGGGTCTGGCTCCGCTTGAGTTCAGATTGACTTTATTGACTGCAATTTGAATGACTATTGAGTGATTTGATGTGTTTAGATTTGCAGGCGATTTGTTTATATTATTGGCTTATAAAATAATTTTAAAAAAATAATTATTATTAATTGAATTTAGTTGAATTCTCGTATAGTTTATGAATTACTGAATTATTTGTAGAATGCTTTTGCTTGGACGTTACTTGTACCCATTATTACACTGAAATTTGGAGCAAAAAATTCTACATGTACGGTAAAAGATTTACGGAAGTTTCACTAAAGGCCTTTTGCTTTACGGTCAAGTAAGCACGTCTTTCTCTCTTTTACAGATCGCTTAGCACACCTGCCCGGCTGACTAGGTAGGCAATTGTATGATGGATGGAAATTTGCTTTTTGTTGCTACACTATAAAACGACTAAAAAGAAAAAGAATATTATAAGAAAAAATTCTTAACAAGAATAATAATATATATGTGTGTAATTTGTGTAAAATAACAATGAAAAATTTTCTGTAATATATGTGCATGTATCATACGAACGTTTAAATTACGAAGACATTATAAGAAACGCAGATACAAATTACAGGTTGCGCTTGCGTATCTCAGAGCAGAATTTTACTAAGTGAAATATTTTATTACTGGTATTAAAAAGGAACCGATGCATGTATACACTTACGCAATAGCCATGCCCTCAATTCTCTTAATTGTGTTTTACGTGTGATCATTTCTAATACAAAATCGTGTACAAATAATTGCCGAAAACATTAGCTAAAAGAAAGGGTTTAAAGGACTACAAAAAAGTTTGATCACGGTCCTTAAATATTGTATTTTATACTTATTAAACGTGCACACCTGAAATTTAACTCTAAAGCTCTAGGAACTATTATTAACCGCAATATTTCAATAATTGAAATTACAGAACTCCTTTACCTCAGATTCACAGCTCAAAGTTTTTTCCGTTTATTTTTTCGCAATATTTTCCCCTCGCCTCACGTACCCGTGTACTTCGCTCTTTATATTGCGTCTCTTCACTCCTTTCCGCCGGCTTTCTTCACGCTTCGGTGTTAAGATGCTTAACCAACTTCCTGCGTCGCACCGCATGCGAACTGACCGCCAGTGCGTTGTCTCCCCAACGAGAACGAGTGCTATTATTCGCGGAAAGAAAATGTTCTTACGCTCTCTCGCGTCTTTGTGTATAACCGCGTCTTGAATATTCTCTTCCCTTTTTTTTTCATACTACCAACGCTTACGAGGGCATTACACGCAGTACGACCATGAATTTTTGCAATGTTGAATAACACAGACCTGGGCGTTTAAAAGAGCAATTTAAAATCTAACGTATCCTCACTTGCAGATTTCGTTGAAATGGTAGATGTTCTCTCGAAGATAAGCATATTCTTTTTCAGAGCATCGAGGCTTACATTATTATAGATTTTTTAAACATCTTTCGGTGTGTAAAGCCCCTTACGACTTGATCAAGATAGCGAAAAACGAAGATGATGCACTAGCATCGATAGGGGAGCGGGTGGCGCAATATGCTGGCATCGGCGATATAAAGAGACCCCTTGGATAATGAGCATGATACGCGGAGCTTGCGCGCACCATCGTCGGGGTATAGGAGCCGGTGCCGCTGCCGCAAGCACGGTAGTTCGGTCGAAACCGTGGGATCAATACGCGCGGCTAATACTCCGCGTGTACGTGTATAGGCAGGGCTCAAAAGGGCTCCTCTGTCGACGTGCTTCCCGCGGCTCTCGCTTTTCTTATGTCGCGCCTGCTGTCCCTTTTACGAGCCGAGTACGACACTTTTTTCCTCCTTCCGTTTTTCCCTCGGCGCGCTGGGCAACGGCTGCTGTTGGGAATTCTAAATCGTTGTTTACTTCCTCTATTTACCGTCGCGCTTGCTGAAGGACTTTTTGCAAACTGAGATGATGATCGAATAAAAAATATTTTTATACGATATATCATTAAATATAATAAATTTCATACAGTTGATCGCATTATTTATAATGCTATAAATTGGTAATTTCGATTCGTAATAAAACAATTAAGCCATCTGACATATATGAACAATTGTAAAAGGTCTTATCTTGCTTTATTCCAAAGATAGCAATATCCATACATCGGATGACTGTATGATAGCTGATGAAGCAAATGCATGACCACAATGAGAGTAATAAATTTTTTCCAACGCGATCATAAGGATCTGTCAATCACGATTTTTGCAGAGCGAGATAAAGTTCAAGGTGTAAAAAATCCACAATAAAAACCCGAATAAAATGAACGCAATAATCGCGCGCAAACTAAGGCGAAAATATAAACCAAGCGCAATTTAACCGTCTCAGCCTAGACTAGATTCCGCGCACGGCATCGCGAGCCTCGCACGAATTACAGCGGCAATCTATGTGCCACCCAACCGGATGACAATTTAAGTTTCCATTACGTGCCGCCATTGTTCGCCTCGGCGGCCTTATAAGATCCGCGCCGCGTAAAAAGTGTAGCGCGAACCTTCCCGGTCACGGACGCGCGCCTGTGAGGATCCTGCGAGGTGTGCCCTGAACATACTTTAAGAAAAATTATGGAGAAACTGTCGCGGAGACTCCCCCGACGTTCTCTCGCCTCTAGAAATGCACGGAGGGCTCTCCGCCGTCGAGCTTCTGCATAGGCAGTATGCATTGCTTTTTTTCTCGAGGAGAACGCCGCCGAGTCCATTGTTGTCGCTTCAATGGGATCAGACTTGAGGAATTTTTACCATGCGCCCGCGAAGCGCGTATCTTTATTCTGGCCATCGAGAAACCAATTATTGCTGTTGCTTTTATTCTTCTCTCCTTTTGAGCAGGGCCTTTTGATTTTTCTTTCGTTGGGAGTTTCCGCCTTTTGAGCTTTTGGAGAAAGTCTGGTGCGCGATTATGATGTTTTGGATGGGTTTAACTGGTATCTATTTTGTAAATCCTATTGCGCTCTATTGTAAGAAGTATAATGGGTGTGATATATTATAGAGATGCTTACATTCGCTGCATTCAACTTATAGTTCGTGTTTCAATAGAATATTTGAGTTTATTAAAAGATGCTAAGAGGTCAAGTTTCAGCTTTCGAACAAGACAGCTATAATAGACAACGGCTTAATGGAAATGCTTTAGAATTTTTATCGTATGATTTTCTGCGTTCTTAAATTATTTATATTATAACTTTTAATGCAGAATTCCCTCAGTGTATTTTTTAAATTTACGCTAAAAATGTAATATTCTTTGAGATGCGAAGAACCTGATTTTTTTATTTATTTAAATAGAAAGGAGTACGTTGATTGACTTTGTTCTTTTGATAAGACCGGATGCAATTAACTTTTTTTGTAAAAGCGAATTAAATAACTGTACCATTTCTTGAAATTTGAAAAAAGAAATGAGAGCTGTTAAAAAATTCACTTTTATCACCAATAAATTTTAATATTCTAATCTTTTGCCTTAAATTACTTGTAAATAGGACGATGTGGAAATTTTTTCTGGTTTATAACCACTTTCATCGTGGTGCATTTTCTATTACAATATGTATATGTAGGCTAAGAAGATCCGATCCCCATGATTAAAGTGTGCGAGGATGAAAACGTATTTGGTACATTTCAGGAATTATGTTAATTTATGATCATGAAGAAACCAGTAGAAAAAATAAAATCTGAAATTGGGGGAATGTACTTGGGAATGGAAACAAGGCAGTGTTAAAAAAAACTGTAAAGAGCATACATTAAACAAAATAAAGCGGCGAAGTAGATCGCACGAATTTGCATAATTAGATCCCAGTACACTCCGTATAAATCCAGAAAATAACCATATCAATAAATTATCTCTTAAAATCCCAAACACGGACTACTTAAAAATCGTTCATTTCAATTGCTTAATAAAAGAAATTGAGCTACCTGTACTCGTACATAAACGCTGAAATAACTATGTCAATTCAATCAGAAAACCCGTTCGTCGGTGTCCTCTTTTTTTATTTTTTATTTAAACGACGAAAATCAGGAGACTCAAATGAAAGAACCGAAAGTAAACAGGGACGATCTGTCGCGCGAATTCCGTCCGCGACTGCATCGGCTCGCGCGGACTCGCCGTATAAAATTCGGTATCAATCAAAATCCCGCCGGCACCGTTAAGTAACGCTTTTATCCTCTGTTTCGTTTTTTTCAGGCATCTACGAGCGCAAGAGAGAAAGGAGAGAGGGCCGGCAGCGAGCGAGAGAAATTCCCGAGGACGAGAGGACGAGGAGGAAGAGAGAAGCGAGTCGACCGGGGGGAAGGGAGTCGCTTTCTGGCGGCGGTGACGGCGATAATCTCGGGCGCGAGTGAGACGGAGCGAGGAGAAGGAGGCAGCGGACAGGGGCCGAGAGCACGGCGACGCGGAAGTTCATCGTAGTCGAGTGAGGCGCGCGCCACGATGCAGAGCAACGGCACGGAAAACTCCGAGAACGGAGTCGATAAAACGGGCTGGACGGTGAGCGCATCTCTTTTTTTTAATCCACTTTTTTTATACCTCCTCTTTTTCTTTGTGTTTTGCCTGCGCCTCTTCTCGTCCGGGCGCCGTGTACCTTAACGCGCGAGAGCGCCGTTGCTTTTGGGGCTTCCTTCCTTATTTTAGCCAAATTGGGAAGTTCTGAAGTCGTATTAGTTGGGTGACTCGTGTGAGTCACTGAGGCTACTTGGAAGAGAGTAATTCAATCAATAATCTTCTGTAGTACATTAATTGCATTAACTGTTGAGAAATTAAATTAGGATCTGAGATTTCGTGGAATTTTAAAGTTATTCATGAAATTTTTAATGATTTTTTTAATAGGATAAAATAAAAATTATTTTTATTAAATGAACAGATATTACTTAGTGTAAAGTACATTTTATATTACTAGGATTTTCGGAATTTCTGCAGTTACTTAAAAAGTAACTGTATTACATGTTTATTAAAAATTCTGTTAATTAACGGATTCTCTTTTCTCTTCATTCAATTATTTCTTCTTGAAACATCCACGATCTACTAAATAAGAATTATTACCATTTACAGTTCTTTTTTTTTTTGCTAGAAAATATTTCTAAACAATGAGCAGTATCATAAAAGTTAGACGTCTGGCGGTAGCGCGTATTGGCACTCCAGGGAGAAGTGCTCATAATAAACGATACGAAAAAAAGCGGCGACTCAACAATGTGCATTGTACGTCCCGTTTCCATCCACTCGCCGCCGCGAATTCGCGATTCGAGTCATTGTCGTGCCTTAAACGCATCTGTCGTTTATAAAACCGTGTCAGCGCATTCGGCAAAAGTAATTGCGTTCGCTCTTTTATCGCGTTAATCCGTTTGTACCGCTAGTCCCGCGTCGCTTAGCCTTGTTTTCCCGCAGTTTTATTCATTGCCCCATATTTCAGCCGATCGCCCGTAAAGGCACGGCTTTAATTCATTAATTAATGGCGTTTGACGTTCAATTTTCACCTCGTTAATGGACCTTAATGGATTTTGAATTTGATGAAGTGCCGGCCAGTCACCTCATAACGCGGTGAATCAGTGTGTTCAAAGCAAATATTTTTTATTCACTGACGAACTCGCCCTGACTTTACGGCGCTTCGGGTATATCGTCGTCGCTAATGCACGCGCTTTGATATATTTCAATGGTGCACAAAGTGCTTCGTTAAAGTAAGTTAAATGCTACTGCGCAACCCTATAAGCAAATCTAACAAATTATCTCATTTGTATTTACACCGCAAATATATTTATATACTAAATAGTCAATATTACTTTGTTAGTAAGATAATTTAAAAAAAAATATTCACTAATTATTTCTTTTACCTATGTCAACAATTACAACCTCCGGTTGACTCAAAGGACCATCGGACCGGCGTAGTTTCGCATCTCTCGATTTTCATCCGCGCTTCTCCCTCGGGAGAAAAAAGATTCGGTGCGCCCCGCGCGTGCCTCGCGTAAGGCCAACGAACACACGCGCACGCGCAAAAAAAAGCCGAGAAATTCTGGAAGCCGGGCGGCGCATCGTTGGAGATAACTGGCCGGAGCCTGGCGCTGGCAGGCGCCCAACGATTCGGGAATGCCCGGCGCGCTCGCGGGCGTTCCGAAATTAGCAGCGCGTCGATTTTCGCCGGCGGTCGCTGTACTTCCCCTTTACTTCGCTCGGCAGATGCACCGCAACGTGCGTTACTCGCCGTTATCGACCTTGGGATACCGCGCGCCTACTGGCACCCCCGCCGCGCGCTTATATTCGTCTTCCCCCCTGCCTCCCGTCCCTTCGTTCGCCGTACGATTCACGCCACACTTACCCCCTACTCGCTCCGCTCTCTCCCTTTCCCTCCCCCCCCCCCGTTTTTTTCCTTTTATTTACGCCGGAAGGTGCGCGGCTCGCGTGCCGCCCTGGTCGCAAACGCGATTTTACTTTCGTTGGCCTTTGTCGGAGTTTGCGACCGTCGCTCGCGTGATGGTGCTTTAATTTCGCGCTGGCTCTTTGTTCGAGCTGCGGTGATTTATGACTTTTCATACGAGTGTCGGATTAAAGGTTTCTCCGGAGAATTGCGCAATTAATAAAAGTAAAGAACATAAGTAAAAATGAAATATTTTTTGGAGTTTAGTTATTAAAATAAACCTAACAACCATGAACGTCTGACCAGTTTGCGCGTACACTTAAAATATTGAAAAAAAGTTCTCCTTTAAAGAAGTGGAAAGCAACGAAATATAAAATCGTCGGCTGCGAGGGTGGAGGCTTTATTTCGCCGTGGCAGACAGACAGACAGAGCGCAGCGCGCGTCTGCTTCTCGTTTGGCGGCCGCGAGTTTCGCGGGCCTCGCTCGTTTGATTGCAATACCCTCGGTTGGCGCGGGCGGCGTCGTCACTCGGGAAACCAACTTGCTTTTAGCATTTCGCCCGAGATGAAAGAACTTCCTTTCTCCCTCTTTTTTCTGGGCTCCTCGCGACCCCCTTCCCTCGACTTTTTCTCCAATTTTTTTCTCTTGTTTTCATACATCTCTGCGGCGCGCGAATTGTTCTTTTTGCCGGTTTCTCGGTGTCTGACGCAGAGTGTGCACTTTCGCAGGGGGCAATTTGGCTGCCGGGAGGGTTTCTCGTTTGCTTATCGGCGCATTATGTACTCGGCGGTATGCTTGCTGTATAGGTGTGCGGTTATCGTGAATAGATCGGGCTTAAGTAAAAGAGTCCCGGTTGTTACGTCGTTATGAGGTGCATGCATTATGCATATAGGCATAGGGAGTTGTAATTGGTAGCACGATTTGTGCAGGATAGGAAACAATGTTTCACTTGTTAGATATATGCTTAAGAGTTTGTTTGAGTTATTGTGCGAGTGTCAACTTATAAGTTAATTATTTCAACTTCAGTGTTTCATCTTAATTAAAATTATATAATGAGACGTTAGATTTTAAGATTCAATTATAAATTACTCCACATTTTATCGCGATGATTATCTATGAAAAATTATTCAATTATTCACCATTATATTAGTGATTCATAAATTTTAAAATATCGTGAATTCAATGCAGTGTTACATTTTTTGAACATAACATTTTTCCATTTTTAAAAATTACAATAAATATTTACGCGCGGATAAAAATGAAAAACACGAAATACTTCCGGAATAAGGTGCATAAATACACCGATCGCAAAAACATTCATATTCATAATGCTCTATTAATTTTAAAACTCACGCACTGCTATATCTACCTTCGTTTCTTAATGAATCTTAAACAAAAAGAGTGCAAAGAGTGTGCAAATTACATGCATAACTAATAATCAACCACAATTCGCCTGTTAACTTCATACTTTTTTTAATTTGCAGATCGGCCTGATCAATGGCAAATTCAAGTACCTGACGGCTGAGACCTTCGGCTTCAAGATCAACGCGAACGGAGCCAGCCTGAAGAAGAAGCAGCTCTGGACCCTCGAGGGCAACGAGCACCAGGTGTATCTGCGCTCCCACCTCGATCGCTACCTTGCCGTCGACCAGTTCGGCAACGTCACCTGCGAGGCCGAGGACCCCAGCGATCCCGGCTGCGCTTTTCAGATTCAGCTCGGTTGCGACGGTCAGTCCTCAAGCACGCACTTTTATCAAATAATGTTTGTTGGACTTTAAAAAAATTTAGGAAGATTTATAATTTTTTTTTATATTTTATTTTATTTTATTTTATTTTATTTTTTAGAAGTTACGTTCTTTAAAAGGTTCTTAAACTTTAAGCTTCCGTTGGCTTTTCAAACTGGATAACAATTGCTGAGCATGCGGGTGTAATTTTAAAAAAAGGATAAAAATCATCCAGTTCATAAAAAGAAAATCGAGAAAACAAATAAAAAAGGAATAAATTGTCAAGAGCGTTCGGAATGCATTTGAACTGGCGCGTCACTATAACTACCACCGCTCTGTGTCCGAGCGATCCGGTTGCAATCGTAAGCCGGCGTAATCTCCCGACTGATCGATCCGATTACACGTTTACGATCGCGGCGCACATAACGAGGAATTCGCCTTTTTTCACCGTCCGCTGCTCTGTTGCAGGAAGCGGAAGATGGGCATTAAAGAACGTGCAGAGGGGCTATTTTCTGGGCTCCAGCCAGGACGAGCTCAAGTGCACCGCCAAGGCCCCGGGCGAGTCTGAGTACTGGCTCGTGCACCTAGCCGCACGACCTCAGGTAACGCTAAATTTCATTAGCCGCTTTATGCTGGCGTCCGTTATTTTCATTAACAATAACAGCAGGATTGATGATGTATAGGTGAAAAGCTGCACAGCCTCGTACGGCTTTCTAAAAAGGCCAGGCTATTTCGGTGTCGGCGATTGAAGCTGTATCGAGAAAAATTCTGTTTCTGCTCAAAATGTCGTAAACGAGGTTGTTCGGGTGCGCACGGTGCGTTGGAAGTCGGATACTTACGTGCGCTTTCCGAGTTATGCTTGCATATCTCGCGAGAAGCGAAACGTACATAACGGTAGGGTGGTATAGTCCGCGCATGAGTGCTGTTACTTCAAGCTCCAATGCAGAACCTGTCGAATGCGCACAGAAATGTCTAAACTTTCTTTGAAAAATTTTTTTTTAACGGTTCTGGTTTGAGTACTTTTCTTCTAAGAAATTAAGTTACACCGCGATTTGAAAGTTAATTTATTCCTCAATCTAAAAGTCGAGTTTAAATTTTTTAATTTAATAATTTTTAATGTTCATTGATGTGTCCTTAAAATCCTCGTATTTATTTTTTGTAATCTTCGGAAAACGTATTAATTTATTGAAATTTCTTGAATACAGCTTAAGCGTGTTTGAAAAATAAAAATCACATTAAAAACGCGCACTCGTATTTTTCTTACCTAATAAATGTCATAATGACGGCAATGATCCTTTCCGTTCTCACCGGCTCAGCGTGGCGTCCAATCTCGTGTTTTACAATCGCGAGGATCCCCAGGGCTTATCGGGCGTCCTCGCTCGTGGGAATTAGCCTGGTATTAACGATGCGCCGCCCGATTGCAACAGTAAAAGCTCGGCGCGTCATCCCCCGGTTCCGTCGATTCCGCCAATAAACCCGCGTAAAACGATCGGGTCTCATCGTTTTCACTATAAAAACGCACACCCGGTTCCACTTTACGAGGCCGAGGCATTGTCCGCGTCGGATGTAGCGAAACGCTCGCTGCAATTTTTGTTTCCCTCCTCGAGAACGCGAAATCGCCGTACCCGCGCCGCTACGTAAATCGCGAAAAAAAGAAAAGAAAGGATCGGGATCGAGATATATCGCGTTGCTTGCGGGGGAGAGTAGATCACGCCGCGGCTTATGACCGGTCGTGCACGCTTTGATCGGGCGCGAGCGAATTTACGACGGCGGAAGAACGTAAATATTTCCCTGCGCCGCTCCGCGTTCGAGCGGGAGAGCGTATTTCAGAGGAAGTTCACGTAAGGCGTAAACGTCCCCGCTCGAAACTTTCTCGAAACGCCGGCTCTCTTAATTAACTTCAAAATCTACAACGCGACGGCTTGCAAGGTTTCAAGAAAACCTTCTGAATGTTGTGAGGATGTTTCTCGTGTTAACGGCTTTAAATTTTAGACCGGATAAAATGGAAATTTTAAAACGTGAAAAGAGTTTTCACTGATAAGGAACAATATCTTTACGTAATATTTGTTTATTTCAGGTGAATCTGCGTTCGGCTGGACGGAAACGTTTCGCTCATCTGAGCGCCTCGCAGGACGAGATACACGTGGACGCGCCTGTACCCTGGGGCGAGGACACTCTCTTCACCCTGGAGTTCCGCGGGCCCGCCGACAACTTGGACTCACGCGGCAAGCCCGAGGGCGGCCACTACGCCCTTCACACCTGCAACAACAAGTACTTGGCGCGCGACGGCAAGCTCCTCGAGACGTGCACTCGCGATTGCTTGTACGCCGCCGAGTTCCATGCCGGTCTACTCGCACTTAGGTAACGTCGGATTTTTCGAGCTCTGGGTGTTGATTATTTCCTGGTGAAATTTTATGCGAAATTAAAAGATTCGTCTGAAAAAAATTAAATCAAGATTGTACTCAATTTTATCAGTACTCAGGGAATGACGGCATTTTTATAATTTATTGATGAATAGCGTTATGAAGCCAAGAGTTTCATTTCAATTTGTACTAAATCGAGAAATCATGTAAAAATCAACACTTATTACTCATTGCGATTACTTAATCTCCATAACAAAATACTAAATCAATGTTCGTTCACCCACCATAGAGGATCGCAAAACGGAGTCACGGGCGTGAGTTAATAGAGCAAAACATTTCTGAAAGAAAAAAAGAAACCGAATCAACTCCCGCGAGAGAGGCGGAAAAGTCGTCACCGCGACATAAATTGCCCGGGGATCGAGTCGTCGAACGCAGAGGACTCGATTGCACTCTCGTATGGAAGTCGGCATGGACTCGCCAAGAAGGCGCGCGCGCCGCGCGACACCGGCCGATTGGCCGGCGGATAAAAAAGCGCGAGGGAATCGACTGCCTGACTCATCGCGAAACCCGACTCCTTTTTCCATTTCAAGGGAGTTGCACGCGACTCGGCTGCGCAGGGAGGGAGCTCGAGGCGTCGCGTCGGCGAAAGTCAACCAGATACGGACACCTGTCGCAGTTGCGCGCGCCTTATACACCTCCTTTTTTGCGAATGATCGAGAGTTGAAACGAAGAGTCCGCAAGTGGTAATTTAAGACGTATGTGTTATACGGTAGTACTAAAGCAACCTTGGAGAGAGATGTCACTCCTCGTTAGTCACAGCATTATTCATTATCCGTCAACCTGTTATGAAAACTCATAATAAGACTGTAGTTCTGGATTAATTTTTCTTCTCTAATTTTTTTGTTTTGACGAACAGTATCAATAATGACTAGCTATATCCTTAAATATCGGATACGACGAAAGTCGAAAAACAAGACGAAACGCGGGGGGTGAACGAGCGGCGAATTGGTATGCGTCGCGCGAGAACACGTAGTTTATAATTTCTGTTCACGCCTGCGCAGGGACATAAGCGGCGGCTACCTGGCGCCGATCGGCAGCAAAGCCGTGCTCAAGTCGCGCTCTACTACCGTGACGCGCGACGAGCTCTTCTCGCTCGAGGACTCGCTGCCGCAAGCCTCCTTCGTCGCGGCCCTCAACCAGCGCTACGTCTCCGTCAAGCAAGGTGAGCCCAGCTTTCGTCTAAGGCTGTATACACACTTTTTTCAGCGCTTCATTTCCTTTGCGTTTCGATCGATCGGCCACACTGGATTTTGTGTCACGCTCGATCAGCGCGGCCTGCGAATAGCGAAAATACCTTTCAAATTGCGCTGGAATTTCAGTTCACTTAACTCATTTTTTTTATACAAGTATTCGAGCTTCTTCCATTGGGAGTTTTAAAAAGGTTTTATTTTTATTGTTTTTTATTGGTATGATGAAAGTGTAATTTATTTAGAAAAAATGTATCTTTCATTATTACTACTGTTTATTTACATATTTGTATTATGGATTATTTAGTTGATATATTGTATTATGTATTAACTATACAATTTTTAGATAGTTGAGAATTACATGAATTTGCTTTTCGCACTCCACTTCTTACGTAAATTTAATGTATTTCCGTGTTATCTTATCAAAAACTACTTTCAAATCAGTAACTTTTTTGCTCTTTTTCAGTACCAAAGCCCTATTCACATTTACGTAATTGAATATTACATAACATAAAAAGAGCTGTTAAATTACTAATAACAAGTACGAGATTTCAATTTAAACAGGAGTCATTGCTGATACTCAAATATTTATTTACTGAGTGTGCTTCGCTGGCGCTTCCTGTCTTGAACTCTACTGCCACACACGCTCATTCAAAATTCGTTTCCTGTCATTGTGTCTGAATGACCTTCAGTTATATATGCCACTTTTTTCTCCTCAACAAATAAATGGCTATAATTTTTTAATATGCAATCAATAATTAAATAAAAAAATAAAGCAATTGTATTTTTTGTAAACGGGTTTATCTTTCGCTTAAAAATTACAAATTTTTACTGCATAATGCGCGCAAGTTACAATTTTTAAAAACATCGAGGAATTGTTTTAGCAATAAAAACTACTTTGAAAATTAATGCGCCTTAATTAACGTCCATATAGAAAGTTGCAAATAAGGTACTTCAAAAGAAACCAACTAAGTTACTTAGTGACAAAGGATGTGCCTACCGTGGTGGTAACGTGCGAAGCGCTTAATGAAAAATAAAGAACAAAAAGTGGGTTCGGTAAAAAAAGAAGTATTCACACCGGCGGTTGGAACAGGACGTTCCTCTCTTCTCTTTCTTCTCAATCCGCGACTGCAGCCGGAAACGGGGCCTTTTAGAAATTCATGAGATACGCGGCTTGGCACGGCATGCTAAACGTCGCCTTGCCGCGCCGCTATATATCGAGCGAAGCGCTGATGCTCCTTTCAGACTTCGACCGTTTCTTTCATTTCTTTATTTTCCTCTGAGCGCCAAAAATCTCTGCTAGATCACCTTTTATACATTTCCTGCACTTTAGTAGAACTTTTTTTTATTTTATCATTATGCTAGCTCTAATTACTGTTAATATATTTGATTGTAATGAACTATTATTTTACATCTTAAGAGATCATGTTGCCTTAAAATGTTAATAAAATTGATAAAAAAATGACACATTTTTTAGCGAATGTGCGTATGTCAAGAGCCCCTTGAAAATATTTCATTTTAAATTTAATCTCGTTGATTTAATATTTTATGCCTTTTGGAGGTATTATATGAGAAAAAGATAAGATTCTCTTAGAGGAAATTTTATTTTTATATTAAAAACACTTTTTTCCCACGAGTTAAAAAAAGTATATTGATAATGAAATTTAGAAAAATATTGAAATATTTAATAAAAATTAAATTAAATTATTTATTAAAAATATGTATCTACAGAAAAGTTGCCTTTTTATCACATCAAATGTATCAAGCATACGGAACAATCAGCAGTAGCTGTATACTCCGTATTACCATTACTTAGACTTCATCAACTCTTGCGGTCTCTCGACTGTGCAAATTAAATCGTTTCTAAACTTTTACGCAACCTTCATAACTGTTCCTTTCCTTGCCGTAGTTTATTTTACAAACTGAATCTGTTAAATTTACAATGTAAAAAGTATCTTAAAATAGAAAGATGAATTAAAAAACAAAAACAAGAGGTTTTAAAAATAAAAAATACTACAAAAAAAATCAAAAATATTAATTCTCAAAAAATTTCAGGAGTGGACGTGACCGCGAACCAGGATGAGATCTCCGGTCACGAGACATTCCAGCTGGAGTTCGACCGCACGACGAAGCGCTGGTACGTGCGCACGATGCAGGATCGCTACTGGAGTCTGGAGTCGGGCGGCGGCATTCAGGCTTCGGAGCACAAGCGCTCCTCGAACGGGCTGTTCGATCTGCTCTGGCAGCAGGACGGTACGGTGGCGTTGCGCGCCAACAACGGCAAGTACGTGGCGACGAAGCGCTCGGGCCACCTCTACGCCAACGCTGACGACGTAAACGCCGTCGACAACGACGCCTGCAAGTACTACTTCTACCTGATGAATCGGCCGGTGCTCGTGCTGCGCTGCGAGCAGGGCTTCGTCGGCGCCAAGAGCACCGCCAGCCCCAAGCTCGAGTGCAACAAGGCCGGCTACGAGACTATCAGGCTCGAAAGGTGCGAGCGCGGCGTCGTCAGGTTCAAGGGTTAGTATTTTAGAATACGTTTGGTCGTGCACTATACTTGCAGTTCTTTCTGTCAAAATCATTTTTTAATGCCAGTGTTTTTTTTAAATCTTGTTCACTGGAGTGGCAAACTTCTGTTTAATGTATAAATTAAACGTCCGTCACTTTATTATGAGGTAACTTTAGTAGTTAGTAATTGGCGGATGTAGGCGTTAAATACGTTTTCTATTCCTGTACTTACTCCAGTAATATTTTTTAAATTTCTTTAGAATGATAATATAAAAATAAAATTGTTACGAGCTATAGGTAGTGAACACTTAATCCAGTTATATATATTTATTTATACTATTCTTTAACGAATGTTTGTCCTCTCTGAAAAATTGCTAAAAAATAAGATAATGTTGCGTGCTGTGTGTGTGATTAATTTTTATCAAAATTGTTTAACTTGCGGGTAACATTTATCGTAATTTTATTCAGAGAAATGCCGTGTTTCCTAGTGAACACGAATAAATTACACATCTGAAGTAACAAATTATAATTACTATATCGACTGTCTATTTTAGGTCAAAACGGCAAGTATTGGCATGCCGATAGTGAAGGTGTGACCGTGGATTCGGATGTGCCGTCCTGCGGTTTCTACTTGGAGTTGCGCGAGCCCTCTCGGCTCTGCATTAAGAGCACGGACGGGCGCTATCTGTCTGCCGGTAAGAACGGCGCATTGCGCCTTGGAGAGACCGACTACGCATCCGCCACCAAGTGGGAATTTTAAGGCTTCTCTGTCCGTCCGCGAGCCGTCGCCTCCGGGCGTACCCGCGGCTCACCCAAGATCCACGAGCGCGGTCGAAGGGGCTTCTTACTTCTACCTGGTGAACGCGAGCGCACTGACGGCTAGCGTTTTAAACTGTTTTTATAAGCGCGCGTTTAATTTAGCGCTTGTTGCGTTAAATGCGTGCGCTTGGCGTTTCCCTTCCCGAATGATGAATAAATTTCAATACAGCAATTGATCGAGACTGATGCTTCATATTCGTGCAAGACTGCTGCCGTAGAGTACGATTTGATCTTTTATACAAATTTTTTTATGAATGCTTTCGATTTTTATTATGAAACGTATTCCGCACACTTGAGTAATTGACTTCTTTTGTACTCACTATTAACGCTGACATCGCAGTCTTTTTCTTTCGATTGGCGTGGATCGAAGGAGATATATAAACTTGCTTTTCGTGAAACTTTAACTTTAAATAAATAAGCTTAACTCGCGGATCTGCGTGTTTTTCGAATACGCGTCTGCGGGAACCAACTTCGAATCAATCCATTCCAATTCGATACCTTTTTATATATATATATACATATTTATATATAAACGTGCACTTTTATACCAAATAGAATTTATTTAAGAGTGAGTCCGTCGACAAAAATATGGAACAAATAAAATATGATCAATGTATGTTCTTTTATATAAGGAGTCGTCCAGTCACCCGAGACTAGACTATTTATTGCTTGTCGGACGACTGAACGACGGAGGATTTTTATGCACCGGTCACTGCACTTTTGCAGCGATCGTTTAAGCAAAATCATGTCTTTTGTGTAAATATATAATCCTGTACTTAACATTTAACTAATAACATTTTCTATTATTTTTCGGCTAAGTAAATATTTTGTACTAACTTCTGTTTTTTTCTTTATATATATATCGAAAAGAATTATTAATGTAATGATTAAAGGCTGGTAGTAAAAAACTATTTGCTTTGTGAAAAAAAGAATAAAAAGTGCAGTAGGTTAATGGCAAAATATTTTATTCCTAGCGTCGTTTATATAATATTAAGATACTCTATAATCATGCGCGATCGTCGAATACATGTCTCATTGTATCTCAGCGGAACAGAAGACAACAAACCACATAATTAAAAAAAAAATTAAAAAACGACGTGTCAAAACCTCGTAAAATTAATAAACGGTTTTTATGGAAGATATAAGCCAATTATTTCTTTTCAACCTTTTCAACGTTCTATTGATTTGATAGAATATGAATCGATAATTGAAAATTTATTATTTACTTTTGATATTGTGATTTTTTTTTATTATGGATTAATATGAAACTTATTACGGATTGGTATAAAACAAATTTTTTAAGACAAAAATGTTTATTAAAATAAGATTTCTCATGTCATAACGAAACAATATTTATACTAAATGTACGTACAATTCATGATTGTATGACGTACACTTATCTGCAATATTTTTAGAAAAATATTACAGATTCACAACGAAGGCAATCGATTTCGTCCATCCAAAATAGATAAATTAGTCATTTATTTTTCAATTCGCAGCGCTATTGACAAGCTGCTCTTTTTTCTGTTCGCGCTTAATGGCGCGTTCGTCTAGCCGATTACGATATTCGTAGAACATTTGCGACAAACATGGGTAGAAGCATGAAAGTAGCGGCAGCTGGGATAGACTTACGCACATAAAGTCGTAAGCGATACCGACGCGACTAAAGTCTACGACACTTTGTTCTGCAGAAGGAAGCAGTGGGAGCTTGCTATAACGTTGTGAAAAATGCGTCAATAAGGTAAATTGGGCATTGGCCTTCACTCCAATATTGATCGCCTGAGAAATCGTAGAGTGTTTTTTTAACATGGCTTCACTTTCCAAACCATCTTCCATCGTTGCCTCGTGGATCAACAGGAAACTGTCTTTTGCTAGTTTCACCATGTTTTCACATGGCACCGTATCTCCGCTGAAATGCGAATTAATGTTAATTTGATAAAACATTCACTTGTACAGATTGTACAGTTGTACATAACTCAAATGGGTAATCGATTATTTACCTGTAACAAATTTTTCTTCCGTCTTTCAAAGTAATTGCAACTCCGTAAGCAAACGGACAATGTGTTACAAAAGTTGTGCTAATTTCTTCAATATCCAAGAGATTGTACATGTCTTTTCCTATTGAAGGAGCTAAAATGCATTGATTTATTAATAAATCTCTGTTGGAAACTATGCGGTATAGTTTCGTGATTGACTCAAATCTATTATGATAGAATTGAAGATATGAAAGTATATTTTGGGGGGCTAATAAAAATAGAGGTTCTTCAGTAACTCGTTCCCTCTGTTTTAAAATTCCAATAAAGCCCAAATGATGATCTGCATGTAAATGTGAAATGTAGACCGCCTGAAATAATAAAAGAAAAATTTATAAATTTGCATAATAAAATTTCATGTATTTATTAATTAGCTTTACCTTAATAGATTTTAATACCCGATCTATTTTTGAATTTCCAAAAAATGTTAAAAGTTGACTCATGGTGCCTTCTCCGCAATCTAAAATTATGCTTCTGTTTTCATCAATCTGTAAAAGCATGCCACTTGTATTTCTCATTTTATTTGGCACCGAAGATCCTGTTCCTAATATTAACAATTTTGGGTATTCCTCTAAGTCACCTAAAGCTTTTGTTTTAGCATTCAGTTCTGTTTGCAAATCAGCAAGAGTATCTAAAACGCCATCTATACTAAATATTTCTTGAACATATTCATCAGGAAATATTTGAATTTTTTTTTGTGCATCAAACCCTGTATCTGGCCTTAAA